>APFE031327530.1:24707-88756 GCA_000404065.3 Pinus taeda
CATCCAATACCATGGACCAAAAAACCATCGCATCCAATACCATGGACCGAAAACCATCACGTCCAAAAAACATGTGCAAAAATCATGCACAAAACCATAGGTGGGTTCGCCCAACCTAACATAGGGTCCAAAACCAAAATTTTCCGGGGCGTTGCCCCGTACCCCATAAAGTGGGGTTACGGGTACCCCTCAAACCGCCTGTTAACTATGTGGAAAGAATATAACACAACCCAACAGGTTCTTTATTGAGACCATACAATGCTCACTTGAGTCTACACATATTAGACTCTTGACTAAAAATATTGAAGCCTTTTGGTTTCTCGATATACACCTCCTCCTCAATAACTCCATTGAGGAATTTTGTTTTTACATCCATTTGGTGGATCTTCCACCCCATCTATGCAGCCAGAGCAAGAATTGATATAATGGATGAGTACCTAGCTACAGGAGAAAAGGTCTCCTCATAGTCAATCCCCTCAACTTTAGAGTACCCCTTGGCCAAAAGTTTGGCCTTTTACTTTTCTATGCTTCTATCTACTATATTCTTTACCTTAAAGATCCATCTCAAACCCACAATTGATTTGTCTGCTAGTCTTGGGACCACTTCCCAAACGTTTTTCTTTTCAATGGTTTCATATTCCTCCAGTATTGCATCAACCCACACAGGTCTCTCTATTTCTTCCTCGAAAGAGGATGGCTTAGTATCTACACTATCAGTCATTAGAGACATGTAGCTAGTGTATTGATCTGGTGACCTTCTCTTCATGTGTTGATTTGAAGGAGCACCCACACTATACCCCGCATCCTTCACAAATCTCTTAGCTTCCCTGGTCCTTTTTTTTCCGTCTCTAGATGGTTGTACTTGAGTGGATGTCTCCACTCTTTGCTCCTCAATTTACGGATGCACCACAAATACCTGAGGTTCCTCCATTGGAGCTAAAATATCCTCTTCAGGTCAGATTTGAAGCTCCCTCTCAAGAGAGAACTTCATGTCTTTATCTTCATCAAATTTTACATCCCTTCACGCCATTATCATTCTAAGGGATGGAAAGTACACACAAGAGTTGTGGGGAGTTTCTTTGTAACCCACAAATACCCCCAATTCTTTTGTCAGCCCTTACTTCTTCCTTGACTCTTTGGAGACATGGTAGTAAACAAAGGCTCCAAAAATCCTAAAGTGTGACACATTCAACTTTCTCCCTAAGAAATGTTGGCATTATGATACAAGTGTTGTCCATGACGGCAACTCACTCAAATGACAGATCATAGTGTAGCAGGTTAAGAGCAAAGAATTAATGATCAGGGAGAGGTATACGCAGGTTCGCCTTGACAAAGCACTGTATACACACAGGTTAACAAACCAAAAGGTGCATATAACAAACACACGTAGTTTCACATAAGGAAAGGTGCTTACATGCTAGAAAACTAAGTTTTGGTCCGTGGTATTTGGTCCATGGTATTTTGATCCATGGTATTGGTCCAAGGTATCTGGTCCGAAGTATTGATCCCAAGTATTGGGCCCAAGGTATTGGTCCTAAGTGGTTTTGGACCATGGTATTAAGAGAGGCCTAAACCTATATAAGGAGGAGAAGATCATTAGGCCAAGGGTGCAAGATGTGCAAATATTGAATATCTGATGATGTGTGAGATCCAGTATGCAGGTTATGGGTTTGTGATGCCTTGCTTGATCTGAACCAAGGATGCACCTATGTGGATGACGATGGATGATGGATCAAGATTAAGGCTTGGAATTTTTTATCATTAGGTGGTTTGATCATGGATAGACTAGATCTGAATTATTGATGCATGTTTATTCTGCAAATGTTATGATCTAAGTATGAAATGAAAATTTATATTGATTTGCTAATACTGATTCACCCCCCCTCTCAATATTATTTCCAACAATTTGAATCAGAGCAGGTCCTTTGGTATAGCTTGCCGTTAGGTGGAAGCAAGTATTCAAATTTTGAATCACCTCAGATTGAAGATGAACAAGAAAATGAAGCATTAGATAAAATCATAGATCAACAAGATCTATTTAACAAAAGGGAGAGTGCCCTATAAGAATAAGTTTCCAGATTAAAAGCTTAGCTGGAGTGTGCCTTCAAAGTACGTCAAATGCTGCAAGATGAAGTGATATCATTGAAAAATGAGCAGAATGAAGAACTACCTCAAGCAGATAAAGAACAAGAAAATGAGATTCTCAAATTAAGGCAACAAGTGGAAGAAGAAAGAAAGGCTACAGAAATATTGAAGAAACAACATCTGGAAAAGGAAGAGTAACATCAGGTTGAGGTAAATATCTTAAAAGGTAAATTAGAAGAAAAGGATAAACTGTTACGATTTCAAGATAGTACTAAGATTTTGGATGATATTCTTAGTATTTAAAGATCCTCTTCTATTAAAACTGGTCTTGGTTTTCATGAATCTATTGAAGGTGAATCTAGCTCTTAGGGTGAGGCAGGGATCTCTAATGCAAAACCTGAAATGCTCAACAAAGAGATAAGAGGTCAACCACATCAACAACCAAGGAAAGAAATTCGTCAAAGAAAATATTTTACTCCAAACTATGGAAGTGATAGTCAGTTATCTTCTCATATGAATAATGTTGAGCGTTATGTATGTCATAATCTTGGACATGTTGCAGCAAGATGTAGAAGTAGAATGATGTAAGATCATCACATTCCAGGTACTTCAAGGCATATTGTTTTGCTTGCAATATGTTTGGTCATAAAGCCATTGACTGCTATAGAAGGAATATGAAACATGTAATATGTTATGCATGTAACAAGTTTGGACATATAGCACAGGAATGCAGGAACAAAGTACGAGCACCATACCAAAAGGGGAAACATCATCATAGTCGAAGATATGGAAGAATAAGGAAGTATAGTCAGAAATATGTGGCATAGCAAAATATACAAACATGGTAGACTCAGAGGGAGCTAAAAGTGTGAAACTTCAGTGTTCTAAATCTCATATGCAGGTTTCATGAAGAGAAGTCGTGTGTATATGTGAATTAGACATTGCATAGTCACGTATATGATGTTCTGAAGAAAATCAGTGGTACAAAAGTTTGATATGGTTCAGTCACTTATCTGCTCTGTTTGATGATGGTATGACACATGTCCAGGGGGAGAATATGCTTCAAATAATGCATTGTTGGCATTATGGTTAGAAGTCTTTGGTAATGATGCTTATGTGATACATCTTGCTACTTATTGTTGGTTGGTCAAGAGAATGGTATTGTAGGTTACAGGTCTAGATGCTTTTGACAAATGCTTATGGTGCAGATCATATATGGTATACGATAGTTGCTGATGACTATCATGGTCTTGTTTAGATTGCTGGTCTTTGTTATAAAATTCATGTATATCATTTGATGTAAAGTTCATGCAAAGACCTAATTTGTACCCCCACTATGCATGGGAAGGACAATGTAATAATTTCTATTATCAAACATTTGGTATATCCCCACTTGGTTGGGTGGATGAGTCAAAATGGTGTATCCCCACTTGATTGGGAGATTGATATATGAGTTATTGGTGATAGGAAGTTCATACTCACTTTGTTGAGTTGTAGAGTCATGTTATTCTTTTGAAAAATATTTTTGCAGACTCTGCATGTGCTCAGGGGGAGCATGGACGGATTGGTACATCTTGGCATGTACAAAGGGGGAGCTCAATCAGAGACTTCATCATGTACTCAGGGGGAGTATGGACAGCATAATGAATATCAAAAGGAGAGAGTATCTTGTTCTTCCATTTGCCCTTGATGTCAAAGGGGGAGAGTGACTTGGTGTGGTTGTTTCCATCAAGTCCAAAGGGGGAGATTGTTGGCATTATGATATAGGTATGATATAGGTGTTGTCCTTGATGGCAACTCACTCAGATGACAGACCATAGTGCAGTAGGTCAAAAGCAAAGAATTAATGATCAGAGAGAGGTATATGTAGGTTCACCTTGACAAAGTAGTGTATACATGCAGGTTAACAGACCAAAAGGTGCATATAACGTACACAAGCAATTTACAGAAGGAAAAGCGCATACATGTTGGAAAACTAAGTTTTGGTCCGTGGTATTTGGTCCATGGTATTTTGATCCATGGTATTGATCCAAGGTATCTGGTCCAAATTATTGATCCTAGGTATTGGGTCCAAGGTATTGGTCCTACGTGGTTTTGCACCATGGTATTGAGAGAGGCCTAAACCTATATAAGGAGGAGAAGATCATTAGGCCAGTGGTGCAAGATGTGAAAGTATTGAATATCTGATGAAGTGTGAGATCCAGTATGTAGGTTATGGGTTTGTGATGCCTTGCTTGATTTGAACCAAGGATGCACCTATGTGGATGACGATGGATGATGGATCGAGATTAAGGCTTGGAATGTTTTATCATTATGTGGTTTGATCATGGATAGACTAGATCTAAATTACTAACACATGTTTATTCTGCAAATGTTATGATCTGAGTATGAAATGAAAAAGTTATATTGATTTGCTAATACTGATTCCCCCCCCCCCCCCTCTTAGTATTATTTCCAACAAGAAATCCTCCTCTGGTGTAATCATGCAAATAATGTGATGATGACCCTGGTTCTACAAATAGAATTATGTGTTTCATGCCTCATCCCACAAATATAGAGGTAGGCCTTGATCACATAACATCGCCCTCGCTTCTCCCACAATGTTATCGTTCATTCTTTCATCCACCCCATTCTATTGTGGGTTGTGAGGTGTTGTCAAGTCTCTTCAAATGCCTTCTTTTGCACCTAAATTTTTAAATTCATTCGACACATACTCACCTCCATTATCACTCCTACGGTCCTTCACCTTCTTTCCCATTTCTTTATCAACCAGTGCCTTTAATTCTACGAACTTGGAGAATGTCTCACCCTTCTTCTACATGAAGAAGATCCAACACTTTCATGAGAATTCATCATTAAAAATTGCAAAATATCTGTGCCTCGCAGTGGAGGTTTTCGAGAAAGGTTCAAGGACATCAGAGTGGATCCTTTCCAAGACTGCATGTGCTTTTTTATCTTGATCATGGAATGTGGATTTTGTATTCTTCCCAAAAGTACATCATGTTGCTCAAGTTCTCCATTGGGGAGGCATGTGGTTATCTACTGCATGATCTTCAAAGCGCCATGATTCAAATGGCCAAGTATTATATGGGAAAGTTCACTAGCATCACATATTTGCACCTTACCCACATTTGTGCATAATGCAACACAATCCTCCACATCTAACTTTTATAGGTTCTTCATGCGAACCCCAATATACTTCACCTGTCTCATGGCTATGCGTCTTAGGAATCGTCACATCTTTGAGCCTAAGGTGGGAGCCTGACTCCCTTTGAAAGGTGATTGTACCAACCCAATCACACTATACATTCCATCATCCCCCATCTCGATGTGCATCTGCAATTATTTCTCCTCTAGGTCACTAAAAAAATCTATATTGCCCGTCATGCGAAATGATGCCCCTGATTCCAAGTACCACACACTCCCCAACATTATGTTGGCCATGCATGCAATGAGGGTAAAGTCAAGCTCTAATTGTGAAGCCAAATATTCACCTACTTCTCCTCCTGAGGTCTTATTGCTTGTCTTCTTGTGTGGACACTTCGTGGCATAGTGCCCGAATTCATGATAATGGAAGCATTTAATTTTTGACAAATATTTCTTATTACCCTCTTGACTGGATTCTAGTTTGGATTGGGATTTCTTCCCTTTTCCCCTCTTTGCCTTTCGATCCATGCAATGTTTTCTTCATCCTTTCCCTTGGATGAATTCCCATCGATGATATTCCACCTTATTTCCTCTTGTACAAAATTAGACCATAATCACTCCCAATTCGGTAGTTTCTCCCTCCCGTTCACCGAATCTTGATAGTTATGCCAGCTCTTGGGAAGTCCCAAAAGGGTTAGGCTTACCAAATCATCTTCAATTAAAGTAAAACTAACCCCACCCAATTCATCATGACATTGTGTGATCCTGCTCAAATTGCGGCATAGTGTCATTCTTCTACATCTTGATACTTCTAAGTTTATCCTTGAGCGCCATATTCCTGTGGTCACTACTATTATCAAACAATTTTGTTAGTGATTTCCACATCTTGAACATAGTTTCTTTTCCATGGATATTCAAGACAATATGATCCCATACTCCCTCCAAGATTATTCTCCTCACCTTGTCTACATATTTCTTCCACTGTGCAAGGTCCTGGACATCAACTGCTGGTGATCTTGGAATATTTGTCTTGACATATTCAAGCAATCCATTTTCATCCAATACTTCCTCCATGTGGTCCTTCCATGTAGCCAAATTTGAGGTTCATTCTAAGGCATACTCTAGCCTTAGTCCATTGAAGGCCATCTTCTCAGCTCTGAAGAAATCCAGCTACATTTATCTTCAAATTTGAACTTTGAATTTCTTTCTCTAACGTGAATCCTACTATGATACCATGTAGATACTAGGTTGTATATTTTCAATTGATCATGAAATTTTAAACAATATCACAAGACAAAACCTACTCTACTACTGTGCCAAAAGTAATTCACAATCTAGAACAAAAAGTTTAGACATGCAAGAAGAAATAATGCACATGTAATAAATAATTTTATGTGCGGAAAGTAATTTGCATAAAACCCAATTCCTGCTTGCATTAATCAAATGAATAGAGATGTATTACAATTTATTTTCTCAACTGAGCACAAACTGCAAGTGCATAACCTATCTCTCTGCTCACTTAAGGCCTCTGACCCATACTTAGTCAAATTTTTGCCTCGTCTTGAAATCGTATTTTGTTGTGATGCTCCTTGAGGAATTAGACCCTATCATTTAGGGAATTCCTCTAATTGAATTTCACAATTCCTTAGGTTGATCATCTGACTGCATGCAACACCTGTACACTCAAGACTAATCTACAACTGATGTTACACTACCTTGGAATCTCCGCCTCAAGTGGGTAACTTGAATTCTCTTCATGCACTAGCTATTTTGGGATGATTGATCAGTTAACTGGATGATCACTTAGTTTGAATTAAGTCCCACTACTTAATTGACCTTCCACTAGTTTCTCCAAACTTTGGAACTAGTTTAACTAAAAAAAAACTGAGATAATTGACCTTGATTACTACAAATTAGCAATCATGAACTAAACTCTAACTCCTCTAACTCAAATTTACTAAGTAAAATAGGTGACACAAGCCATGTCACACAAACTAAAATCATCCAAGTTGTCTACTGGTGTGGAAAATAGAATTTTCTCAATTTGATCAAGGAAAAATCAAATTGATAATTTCTTACTGTATTTTTCAACATTCTCCTTTTAGACACATGAAATAAAATTGGAGATAAACTAAAAAAAATTACATTGTGGGTGAGTGTAAACCCTTGAGAATTTCTAGTGAGGGTGAATAGGCGCATAAGAGATTTCAACATATTATCCTACATAGGGTTTAGGAAGATGTGTAATTATTGAAGAAGTATATTGTTCTTCACTACGATGAACAACATTTGATGAGGTAATGGTATCAGATAATGTAATGGAAATAATAATTTCATAATATTTATCATCCATACATTATATGTGGCCCTCCTTCTAGCGCCAAAATTGTTGACAAGGGGAAGATGTCCCAGTTGCAACGAGTTAAGTATTGGCCCAATCAAGGTCCCAATTAGACCCCTTTTCATTGAAATGGTTGTATACTCTTTGGAACCAAGGCCAGTTGCCTATTCTAACTTAAACTAAAATTGAAATAAACTAAACAAATGATAAAATTAAACCAAAATTAGGGAAAATATATGGCATGGATTAATAGCTACAAATACCTACAAAAAATATGCAAATTGTTGTGTATGAAAGTTAAATTTGACTTAGGGGACCTAACAATAGTGAGGTTGGGGGATGGGGAATTCATTGAAACATAATATTTAAAAGAAAATATTATGGGTGTTTGAATCTGGTTGGAATTTGGGTCCATCTAACCACACAATATGATTTAGGAGAACTTATTTTTAGAAGATCAATATATATTTTAAATATTTTTCTCTTTTATTTACATACAATAACTGAAATAAATAACTTGAGGGAAATATATCTCGAAAATGAGAGCAATCTTTGATCCTATTTGCTTGATATAATACATTACCATCAAACAAAAATATAAGCAAGGAATCAATCATAATTCCTTTGATAGAAAAATAAATAAAATGTAACAAATCACAAGAGATGTTGATAAAAAAAAAAATACTAACATTCAATGGAAATAGATATATCAATAAGTTAAAGAATGAGTATCAAATGCATCAATTAAATAATTAAATTTATGGAAAGATATCAGGCGCATAACTCATGAACAAATTTAACTCTGAAATTTGGTCTTCAAAAAACTTCAATTCAAATTCCAATTATAAAATCCAAGTCTTGAGTTTCTACAATTTCTGACCCATACACCAATGTAATGAGCCATATAAATACTAAAAAGCGAATAAGATAAAATTTGTTTGTCCATCTAAAGATAGAAAATCTTCAAGATTTTCTCTAATAAAAAAATAATGGTAAAAATAAAATTTTATCCTTATCTAAGGATCTTTTTCCTAAAATGCAGTAGGTTGTTTCAATCCTCCTCCCCATCTTCATAATCTTTATCTTCAGCCTGTAGTAGATGCAGAGCAATTTTCCCAATTTGTGAACACTTGTGTAACTATAGAGAAATGAACTAGAAGAAAGTGATCAATGTTGACTTAACACATAGATACCAAATTATGAATAAATCTTTTCTTCTTCCTATATTTGATAACAAATTTTGAAATTAACTTAATTTGTTCCATCAGAAACGGAAGAAATTTCTTAAATGCTTATTGAGTCTAGACTTTGGTTCCTATTATCACTTTTTCATCCTTTGTCTTGTTGTAGACTTAGAAATAAGGGTAATACTTCTCTCAATGGTTTAGAGCCTGGTAAATCAAACTCTTCAATGAAATCACATCCAGACTCCCATACCGAGATACAATCTTCAATGGCCTGTTTAGTCCATTCTTGGATTTCTTTTGCCTTTGAGCCTAACTGGTTTAAGGAATCATACATCAACCGTTTATCCTTTTTAGAATTTTTGGGAATATGTTGAGACTGTAATTGTTTCTCCCATTCTAGAATTGAAGTGAACCTTTCCTTAATGTTTCTGTCTTCTTCAATCATAGATTCTGTTATCACTTAAGAAATCTAATGCTAAAATTTCTCATCCTAGCCTGATGAAAAAGGTCAGTGTTAGTCTAAGTTGATTTCATTTTTTCCTTAAAGTTTGAAGTCTTAGGAGGTCATGAGTCAAGTGTATCCTTATCTACCATTGGTCCCCCTCATTCACCACTCATTTCATAGTCATGTGTCACTTTGTTATCCACCACAAAGCCTTTTTGGTAATTGCGTAGCGCATGCATTATTTTTAAAGTGTTTTCGCGACGCATCTACTCTGTTTAGCAATTTCGCAGCGCAAAACTCATTAGATTTTTTCGCAGCGCAAAACCTTATTAGGTGATTCCGCATCGCATCATTCAAAATTTAAACTAACCGCGCTGCGAAATCAGGGATTCGTGCATTCCACAGCGAATCTTTCCCAAATGTCAAATCCGTTAAGTAAATCAGTGACTGCGTCATCTTGTGTCAGTTCATGTACTCCACTTATCACGTCCCACCACCCATCTCCATTATCACCACCATTAGATTTGTTGATACACACAGATTACAATTTCCAAGAAAGCCACCTTGCACAAGTCTTAATGATGATTGTAAGCCTTGCATGAATAAAAAATCTGCAAGATTGCAATCTGAAAGATTATAAACGGCAAGATTTCAATTTTAAATAACATTGTAATCAAGTGAGGCAGCAAATCAAGCGAGGAAGGTTTTCAAAAGAAGATGCGTTTTTCACAGTTCGAACAGAGCTAGTTTTTCACAGTTCGAACAGAGCTAGTATTTCATGGAGAGATCAGTAGAGAAGAAAGAACACAGATCAGGCAAATGTCTGAGAAATGAGCCTGAAAGTTTGGATATAACACTGAAGAATAAATATGTGGAGAAGGCGTTTAAAAAAGCTGGATGTTGGAATCTTTGCGGGAAGTTACAAGGAGGGCATGCACAGGTGACCAAAGAATTTGCACTAAATTTCACAGGATTAAATTCAAAGGTGACTATAATGGAATTGCAGGTCTCGCCAGAGATGATATCCACTGTGACAGAGATTCCACGAGGGCAAGAAAATTGGTTCAAAATTTTCAAATTTGACATGAATCCATGCAAAGAGTTTTTAAAGAAGGAATTTGTTAATTCAGATTTGAGTAAGTCAATTCCTAGGAGCTATGTCAAAGAGTCCTATGCACATTTATTCACCTGTATAAGAAATACCTGACTTGCAAAGGAAGGTATAACAAGGTGTATTCGTACCATTTCAAACTCCTTTGCATTTTACAGGGAAGGCTTCCATTGATCTACCTTTTTATTTATTCCGCAGTTTGAGTAAGATGTGTGACAAAGTACAATTGAGAAAGGAGGCTTGTGAAACTTCTCTGTTTCACCATGGCTTGATTAAATTACTTGTTTTGCATGAGCTTCAAAAGGTAGGCAAAGACTGGAATACATTTATTTTCATGGCTGGTTTCAGAAGCCAGACTGGCCTCAGTCCTCTACCTACAAAAGATCTTACATCAAAAGGTCTTCAAACAGAAACAAGAGCCAAGAGGTTTCCAAAATTAAAGGCAAGGAAACAAGTTAGAGAGTCTGTAAAGCCACTGATCATTCAAGATACACCTCAACAGTCAATTAAAGAAAAAGCTCAAGTCAAAGAGACTGCACATGAAGCAAGCACATCTAAAGTAGTTCCAAGGAGAAGAACGAGAAGTCAAATGGCTAAAGAAAAGGGTAAGTCAGTAGCTGTTGAAGAAAGTCCAATTTCGAAGGGAAATTTAAATGATTTATTGCAGGCAAATGACTTTGAAGAGTCCCCACTAGTTAAAGATGATTTGATGCAATCAGGAAAAGAGAAGAAAAAGAAAGCTAAAGCCTCAAAGAAACTTAAGTTTGATGAGAAAGTTGAACAATTTGTTTTCAAACCCAAGAGACCCATAACAAGGAAATTTCAACAAGTACAGGAGGTACCACCAAGAACAGATGAAACAGGGGAAGAGATACAACCTCGTGAAAGAAAGGACAAAGGCAAAACAGTTGCCACACATAAAGAAGATAGTATAGAGGACTTGAAAAGAAGATTGGAATTTTCTAACCTTGAGATTTTCAGACTGAGGAAAGCTGCCAGGAAACATGCCATACAACAAGCTAATTATTACAGACTAAAGACCTTATGGGAAGACAAAACAACTACAGAGGTGGTTGACTGTAATACTCAATTCCACACTTGGACAATACCGGCAATTAAAGAAGCAAAGTTTGTCAGAATGATTAATATGCAATTAAGAGCTGGAATCAAGGTCATGAAGAAACAAATTGAAGATAATGAAATCTCGTTTCAAGTAAGGTTATGCTTCAAATTTTGTTGATTTTGCTTAGTGTCACCTTTTTGAAGAATCATGCACGCCCATTCAGTGTTGAAAAGATTTGGAATAGTTGAAAGAAGGTTTTGATTGCAAAGGGCTCAAATAAATAAAGTTTTGGTTTGAAACTATGATTTTTGAAGCAACTCTGCAGTTTCGTAGCGCGCTACGAAACTGCTAAAGGTGATGATCAAAGCTCAGCAGTTTTGTAGCGCGCTACGAAACTGCTGAAGCTAAACAGTCCAATTTCAATTAACTAGTTTTGAATATGAGCGGGAATTTTCAAAGGTGAATGTCTACAAGGTATGCACGGCATCAGCTAAAGCTATTAAGATTAAACCAGGTCAAGACAGGTGGAGATAATATGCATATGAATCTTACTTTAGATTTTTGTCATAAAGTGAGTATATTTACCACACTTTAGGATATCTAGAACAGTTTGCAAGGATTTTGGCTTTCACGCATGTAAACAGTGGACAGCACATCAAGGACGTGGCAGTCTGCTCCATTTGGGTTAATTAAAAGATAAAGGATTCACTTTGTTGAATCCGAACATCTTGAGGCAAACTAAAGAACAGTACACAAGGGTAGTTTCCTATATTTCAGGACAATGGAGAAGATGTGGCATAGAAGACTAGCATGGAGCCTTGAACACTCATTACTGCCAAACTGAAAGGAACCAGATGTCAAAGAACGAGAACAATTATAGCCAAGGCTTTTATTAGCATAACATGGTGTTAGAATCCTACTTGATTTAGATCTCTGGAAAGTTTAGTTGAATTATGTTACATTTAATAGGCAGTTAAAAGTTGATTAGGTGTTATTAGAAGTGGATTTTGAGTTTCCCTCATGCTTGAGGAGGAATCTCAATCAGATAGAAAAACTTTATATATAGCTGGAGCAGCAATGTAATTGGGGTTGGAAAATTTATGAAAAAACTCTGATATTTGGCTTATGTAATACTCTGTTTTGGTAATACAAGCTTGGCTTTGCTTCTTAGGATTCATGAGGGATTTGATGTTCAGAATGTGTGGTATTGTTCTTTTCCTAATATTTTTAGTGGTATGAATGTGTAATCACTTAGAATTCACTTAAGGTGCTCTAACTTCCTGTATACATTCATAGACTGTGTGGTCCTATTTGAGTTGGTATGTTCTGAATATGTTAAATGTTGAATGCCCTGACTTCTATGTAAGGTTAATACCATTGTATACTGAAATGGTGTTGACTCCATAAGCCCAATGGATAGTTGCTAAATGTGTTTCCACCATTCATATTTTTACATTTGTTTCATAAGAGTTAGCCATCTTAACTATAATCAAAATCATTAACCCTTTTGAGAGAGCCCTCTCAGGTTGAGGAGGCTAAACCTCAGCCTAAAGTAGGTGTGAAATAGTTACTTGAGGTCTTCCTGGTCTGCAGCCTTCCAGGGTCAGATTTTGAGATAACATTTTGGTGCGTCTGTCGGGAGCCTGAAGATTAATAATTCCCGAAAACTAGAAGCTGAACTTCTGAAGGTAGCAGGAGCTCAGAAGATTTTTCGAGGCTGCACTCTACCTTGGTGACTCCATATAATTTCAAAGTTTAAAAAGGTGGCTTCGAAAGGGAGATATACACGGAGCAATCCTGACCCAGATCCACCTACTCCTCTGGACAATCCAAACACCATTTCAAGGAGCAGAAAAAGATTTCCTGAAACACCAGGTACTCCATCTTTTTCGAAATCTTTGCTCCCTGAATTTTCAAGAAGTCCTGAAGATAAAATTGTAGATGATAAAATTCATGAGGTGTTATTAAGGTCTGAGAATGAAGAAGAACTCATTGGAATTATTTTAGATTTACAAAAAAGAGGTATTGATACTTCATCCTTAGTCTCACAAAAAGGTAAGGAGGAATTTTGGGAGGTTGTTACTTCAGAATTACTATTAGAGGAGGAAGATTTAAATCAGCTCAAAAAGCTTGATCCTTTTGAAGTCTTACTCAGGTCTAAAACTGGTCTACCCCTTCCAAATTGGAGTACCTTTGTCAGTGGTTTGCAAAGTCCAAATAGTCCTTTTCGTACTAGCACTTTATGCTCTGCCTCTGTTAGTCCTAGTAGTTCTCAGACACTAGGAAACCTATCTCATATCAGTGTTGGTTCCACCGTTCATACAGTACCTGTCATCACTGCTCTTCCATTCATTATGGCCGTACCTGCTAGGTATGCTCCACTAGCCCTCCCTGCTGTTTTACATGACCTTCCTAGCAAATATGCTGCTAGAATTCCAACATGGAGTGGATATGAAGACATTATAGCAAAAGAACATGTAGACAAATTCAATGGTTTTGCTGACAAAGAGGAAGTTGATGAAGAATATGTAAAACTAAGATTTTTTGCTCAAATTTTCATTGGGGAAGTTAGAAAATGGTTCAAGGCTCTTAGAGCTGGAAGTATTCACAGTTGGGCAGAGTTTGAAGATAGTTTTCTAAGGAAATGGGGAAATAGAACCAACCCTGTCCAAGCTCTTACTAAATACAACAATCTGAGAAGAGCTCCTGATGAAACGGTTCAAAACTTTTCCAAGAGGTTTAATAAAATATACAATTCCATTCCCGCTCATTTGAAGCCTCCTGGGGCTTTAGCACAACTGAGATATGCTGAAGCATTTGACTCTGACTTCTCCCTCTTACTCAGAGAAAGGGATTCTGCCACTCTTGCTGACATGAAAAATGATGCAATTAAAGTGGAGGTAAACATGATTGCTTCTAAGAAATCAAAGATGGCAAAGGTTAAACTAAAGGAAGAAGAGAAACCTTCTACCTCTGCTCCAGAAGATAAGTTTGAAACAATGATGAAGACCATGGAAAAACTGATGGATCGGTTGGCTCTTGGGAATACTTCTACTCCTCCAGCACAGCAAGAGCCTCAATTTAGGAATCCTCAGTTCAAAAGACCTCAAAATCAGCAAAGGCCAAGAGAAAACATAAATCAACAGTTGGATCCTCCAGTAAGACCTCCTTTCCAACAAAATTTGGTGGATGAAGAAGATGAACCCAAAATTCCTGAGGAGTCAATCCATTGTCTTGATAAAGAAGTGTCATGGATTTTCTTGACTAAAGAAGAACATGATGAGTCCAGTCTGACTAAATCGGGAGAAGAGCCTTCAGATTTTGTAAAGGGGTATCAGCATGCTATCTTTGAAATGCAAAAGCAGTACAATCTCAGGAATAGAAATGTGCCTATTACAGCAAGTAAAGTACAGCCCAAGAAGGATGCCTCAAAGACAGTTGAAGAGAAGAAGGAAAGCTCAAAGGTTGCTGAAGGTAAGAATGATTCTCCACCTAGCAAAAAGGATTTTCAAGCTCCACCCCTTCCTAAAGAAGTTGAGAAGACGATTTCTGCTTTTAACCTTGAGAATGAGATTGCAAAAATTAAGATATCAGTTCCCTTCAATGAAATCCTCAAGGTAGACAAATATAGAAGTAAAATTTTTGAAATGCTCAATTCACAACCAGGAGTAGCTGATATCCTAAATGTACAAGAAGATAATCCTATTATTTTATTAGGACCAAGACTTGAAGATGAACAGAATGAAGAGTTCCCTCCTTTCTACATAAGCATTAGCATTCATGACATGACTTTACATAATGCTATGTTAGATTCAGGGGCATCTCATAATCTTATGCCAAAGGTGATCATGGAAAGACTGGGATTAGAGGTAACTAGACCATATAAGGATTTATCTTCCTTTGATTCAAAAAGAGTTCAATGCATTGGTTTAATAAAGGATGTTGTTGTGGGTCTCACACAAATTCCAGCAAAAGCAATTGTCATGGACATTGTTGTGGTTGATATTTCACCTAAGTTTGGGATGCTTCTTTCAAGATCATGGGCAACAAAAATCAAGGGCACAATGCAGATGGACCTTACATATGCTACTATCCCAGTGTTTAGTGAACAAAGGAGGTTGTATCGGGAGACCAGAATGGCATATATGGTAAGCAGCAAAGACAAGTCTCAAAATTTTCCTATTTATTCATTTGATACTGGTCTTGGATCAGTGATCCTTTTCAATGAATCAGTTGGAAGAGAATCACAAGATGAGATTTCAGAGGATCTGTGTCAAGAAGGGCATCAAGGAGATGAAAGAGACACCATGGGTTGCTGGACATTACACTTTGATGGACCAGCAGGTAAAGAAGGGGCAGGAGCTGGGATTTGGATTACTAGTCCAACTAAGGAAAGTAAGTTTCTCTCCTACAAACTAAATTTTGATTGCACCAACAATATGGCTGAGTACGAATCTCTGATTTTAGGCTTAGAAGCTTTGATAAAATTGAAAGCTAGAAACATTGTTGTTTGTGGAGATTCTGAATTGGTAATTAAACAAGTAGAAGGTGCCTACCAAACCAAGGATGTAAGGATGAGAGCATATAGGAACTTAGTGTTGGATATGTTGGAAAATTTTCAGGCCTATTCTTTCACCATCAAAACTAGAGGTCATAACTATATTGCAGACTCTCTTTTTGTTTCTGCCAGCCTTTTTATTATTCCTAAGCACTCTTCTGAAAATTATGAGGTGGAGGTTCGCCATAGACTAGTTATACCAGATAACATCACAAATTGGCAAGTTTTTGAGGATGATCAACAAGTAAAGAATTTCATTGAATTAAAGGGAGAATTTGAAAACAATCAAATAGATCAACAAAATATGTTAGTAGACTCAAAGGAAAGCTCTGAAGTCTTACAATTACAAAACAACTTAATTCCAAAGGGACTCATTCCCCTTGAGAAATTATTTGATCAAAACGATGTATTCAAAGCACCGAAATTACAAGCTAATGAAGAAGAGTTGGAAAGCTGCAATTTAGGAGACTCATTTGTGCCTAAGATAGTCAAGATTTCAAAATTTATTTCAGCTGATATGAAGACTAAATATGTTGAGATGATGAAAAGGTTCATTGATGATTTTGCATGGAGTTATGCTGACTTGAAACAATATGACTCCTCAATTATACAGCATACCATTCCTATTAAGGAGAATGAAAAGCCTTTCAAGCAGAAGTTAAGAAGAATCAATCCTCTTCTTATGCCTTGATTGAAAAAGAAGTGAAAAAAATCTTTAATGCTAAGATTATTGTTCCAATCAGATTCTCAAATTGGCTTGCGAATTTGGTACCAGTCAGAAAAAAGAATGGAGAGATCAGAATTTGTATAGACTTCAGAAATCTGAAAAAA
This sequence comes from Pinus taeda, assembly GCA_000404065.3. Lineage (NCBI taxonomy): Eukaryota > Viridiplantae > Streptophyta > Pinopsida > Pinales > Pinaceae > Pinus > Pinus taeda. The sequence continues at coordinate 41,476 of APFE031327530.1, forward strand.
GCTTCATTAAAAGATAATTATCCTCTCCCTAAAATGGATTTGATTTTGCAAACTATTGTTGGTTCACAAAGGATGTCTATGCTTGATGGTTTCTCAGGGTACAATCAGATTCTTGTTCACCCAGATGATCAAGAGAAAACGGCCTTCACAACACCATGGGGAACATTCATGTATGCAAAGATGCCATTTGGTCTCATGAATGCAGGAGCCACTTTCCAAAGAGCAATGGATATTGCTTTTGCTGAAGAAAAAGACAAAACAGTGGTGGTTTATCTTGATGACATCACAGTTTTTTCAAAGAGAGAAGAAGATCATTTGAAACATCTTGAAAAGGTCCTGCTGAAGTGTAGAAGATTTGGTATTTCTCTTAATCCAACCAAAAGTATTTTTGCTTTAACTTCTGGCAAACTTCTTGGTCATATTATTTCTGAAGAAGGCATTAGGATTGATCCTAATAGAGTTAGTGCAATTCAAAAATTAGATCTTCCTAGAAGTAAGAAGGAGTCTCAATCTTTTCTTGGAAAAGTTAACTTTGTTAGAAGATTCATCCCTAAATTTGCTGAAGTTGTCAAAAGCATAACAAAGATGTTAAAAAAGGGAGTTGATTTCAAGTGGACAGCTGAAGCAAAGAAATCATTTGAGGAAATCAAGAAGACACTCACACAAGCACCAGTACTTATCAGCCCATATTTTACCAAGGAATTCCTTATTTTTACATTTGCCTCTGAAGACACAATTGCTGGAGTTTTACTGCAAAAGGGAAGTCAAGGTATTGAACAACCTATTTCTTTCTTTATCAAGACATTAGCAAATGTTGAATTGAAATATAACATCCTAGAGAAGCAAGCCTATGCATTGGTGAAAGCAATAAAGGATTTCAGAATTTATGTTTTACATTCTCACATTGTTGCCTACGTCCCAAGTACTATTATAAAGGATATTCTTGCACAAGTTGATTCAGATGGAAAAAGGGGCAAGTGGATAGCAAAATTGTTAGAGTATGACATTGAGATTAAACCTACAAAGTTGGTAAAGGGCCAAGGCTTAGCCAAGCTGCTGACACAATCAAATTTGGACTGTCTTGATATTAACTTGAGTACAGAGATCTCAGAAATTTTTGAAAATAAAGAGGAATTGGTCCAAATAAATGAGAAATTCTTGCCGTCAGAATGGTACAAGGATATAGCATTTGTCTTGCAGCATAATAGAGCCCCTGCTAATCTTTCAGAATCCAAATCTCGGTTTGTCAAGCTGAAATCTCTTAGATATTTTGTGTATGACCAAAATTTGTTTTGGAAAGATGCAGGAGGGATATTATTAAACTACCTCATTGAAGAAGAAGTTGATAAAGTAATTGATGAATTTCATAAGGGTGATTGTGGAGGACATCACTATTGGAAGGCCACTGCAAACAAGATTTTGAGGGCTGGTTATTTTTGGCCAACTATGTTCAGAGATATCTATAAAAAGGTAGCTACATGTCATGAATGTCAAGTATTTGAAGGAAAGAGGAAGCTTATACCACTGCCTTTGGTTCCTATATATGTTGAAGCACCTTTCCAGCAATGGGGATTAGATTTTATAAGAGAAATCCATCCTCCTTCATCAGGTCAACATCGTTGGATTCTCACAGCCACTGATTACTTTAAAAAATGGATAGAAGCAGTACCCACAAGGCAAGCAAATGATTAAGTGATTATCTCTTTCTTAGAAAACAATATATTATCAAGATTTGGTTGCCCAATGAAGATTATAACTGATAATGCTCAAGCTTTTAAGTCCAAGAAAATGATTAATTTTTTACATCAGTATCACATTTCTCTTGGACATTCCACTGCTTATTACCCACAAGGAAATGGCCTTGTTGAATCATCAAACAAGAGTCTTGTAAGAATCATCAAGAAGCTGCTGCAAGAAAATAAGAAAGCTTGGCATTTGAAATTGAAGTATGCTTTGTGGGCTGATCGGATTTGTACAAAGAGATCCTTTGGAACATCACCATATGAGCTAGTATACGGTGCCGAAGCTATATTTTCAACATCCCTTGGAGTGCCCGTGATGAAGTTGATTCAAGGATTAGAAGAGGAACCAAATGCTATACAACAAAGAATCAATCAGCTGATAGTTTTGCAGGAGAAAAGAAATGAGGTGTTTGACAGTGATCAACAAAATCAGAATAGAATCAAGAGAGCATTTGATAAAAAGATCAAAGAAATTACATTTCAGATCCATGATAAAGTTTTGAAATGGGAAGCTAGAATTGAAGAGAAAGGTAAGCATGGTAAATTCGAACATTTGTGGAAAGGGCCATATCAAATTTCTTCTTTTCATGGAAATAATACCTACCTTCTACAAGAGATTGATGGAAAGCCATATGTTGGAGGACCTGTCAATGGCAGGTTCCTAAAGCATTACTATTGATTAAAATTTTGTCAGTTTCTCACAACATTGTATATACCCGTTTTATCAGTCTTTCTTTTGTTGCAAATAATGACAAGATGAACAGAAAGCTCAAGCCCGAGGTGAAGGCCCATGAAGCTGGAAAAGGATGCTCATCAAGTCAATCTATGTTTTCATAAAATGGACAAAGCACTGGACATACGAGTTCTTAGTGTACTACAGGAGCACACTATCCCAAGTGGAGCCACTGTTATCACTTAAGAAATCTAATGCTAAAATTTCTCATCCTAGCCCGATGACAAAGGTCAGTGTTAGTCTAAGTTGATTTCATTTTTTCCTTAAAGTCTGAAGTCTTAGGAGGTCATGAGTCAAGTGTATTCTTATCTACCATTGGTCCCCCTCATTCACCACTCATTTCATAGTCATGTGTCACTTTGTTATCCACCACAAAGCCTTTTTGGTAATTGCGTAGTGCATGCATTCTTTTTAAAGTGTTTTCGTAGCGCATCTACTCTGTTTAACAATTTCGCAGCGCAAAACTCATTAGATGTTTTCGCAGCGCAAAACCTTATTAGGTGATTTCGCAGCGCATCATTCAAAATTTAAACTAACCGCGCTGCAAAATCAGGGATTCGTGCATTCCGCAGCGAATCTTTCCCAAATGTCAAATCCGTTAAGTAAATCAGTGGCTGCATCATCTTGTGTCAGTGCATGTACTCCACTTATCACGTCCCACCACCCATCTCCATTATCACCACCAATAGATTTGTTGATACACACGGATTACAATTTCCAAGAAAGCCACCTTGCATAAGTCTTAATGATGATTGTAAGCCTTGCATGAATAACAAATCTGCAAGATTGCAATCTGAAAGATTATAAACGACAAGATTTCAATTTTAAATAACATTGTAATCAAGCAAGGCAGATTTTCAAAAGAAGCTGAGTTTTTCACAGTTCGAACAGAGCTAGTTTTTCACAGTTAGAACAGAGCTAGTATTTCATGGAGAGATCAGTAGAGGAGAAAGAACACAAATCAGGCAAATGTCTGAGAAATGAGCCTGAAGGTTTGGATATAACACTGAAGAATAAAGATGTGGAGAAGGCGTTTAAAAAAGCCGGATGTTGGAATTTTTGCAGGAAGTTACAAGGAGGGCATGCACAAGTGACCAAAGAATTTGCACTAAATTTCACAGGATTAAATTCAAAGGTGGCTATGATGGAATTGCAGGTCTCGCCAGAGATGATATCCACTCTGACAGAGATTCCACGAGGGCAAGAAAATTGGTTCAAAAATTTCAAATTTGACATGAATCCATGCAAAGAGTTTTTAAAGAAGGAAGTTGTTAATTCAGATTTGAGTAAGTCAGTTCCTAGGAGCTATGTCAAAGAGTCCTATGCACATTTATTCACCTGTATACAGAAATACCTGACTTGTGAAGGAAGGTATAACAAGGTGTATTCGTACCATTTCAAACTCCTTTTTCATTTTACAGGGAAGGCTTCCATTGATCTACCTTTTTATTTATTCCGCAGTTTGAGTAAGATGTGTGACAAAGTACAATTGAAAAAGGAGGCTTGTGAAACTTCTCTATTTCACCATGGCTTGATTAAATTACTTGTTTTGCATGAGCTTCAAAAGGTAGGAAAAGACTAGAATAGATTTATTTTCATGGTTGGTTTCAGAAGCCAGAATGGCCTCAGTCCTTTACCTGCAAAAGATCTTACATTAGCAGGTCTTCAAACAGAAACAAGAGCCAAGAGGTTTCCAAAATTAAAGGAAAGGAAACAAGTTAGAGAGTCTGTAAAGCCACTGATCATTCAAGATACACCTCAACGATCAATTAAAGAAAAAGCTCAAGTCAAAGAGACTGCACATGAAGCAAGCACAGCTGAAGTAGTTCCAAGGAGAAGAACGAGAAGTCAGATGGCTAAAGAAAAGGGTAAGTCAGTAGCTGTTGAAGAAAGTCCAGTTTCGAAGGGAAATTTAAATTATTTATTGCAGGAAATTGACTTTGAAGAGTCACCACTAGTTCAAGATGATTTGATGCAGTCAGGAAAAGAAAAGACAAAGAAAGCTAAATCCTCAAAGAAACTTAAGTTTGATGAGCAAGTTGAACAATTTGTTTTCAAACCCAGGAGACCCATAACAAGGAAATTTCAGCAAGCACAGGAGGTACCACCAAGAACAGATGAAACAGGGGAAGAGATACAACCTCGTGAAAGAAAGGACAAAGGCAAAACAATTGCCACACATAAAGAAGATAGTATAGAGGACTTGAAAAGAAGATTGGAATCTGCTAACTTTGAGATTGCCAGACTGAGGAAAGCTGCCAGGAAACATGCCATACAACAAGCTAATTATTACAGACTAAAGACCTTATGGGAAGACAAAACAACTACAGAGGTGGTTGACTGTAATACTCAATTCCACACCTGGACAGTACTAGCAATTAAAGAAGCAAAGTTTATCAAAATGATTAATATGAAATTAAGAGCTGGAATCAAGGTCATGAAGAAATAAATTGAAGATTTAAAGGTATAGTTAGGTCAGATGAAAGAGTCTTCTTAATGAAATCCCGTTTCAAGTAAGGCTATGCTTCAAATTTTGTTGATTTTGCTTAGTGTCACCTTTTTGAAGAATCATGCACGTCCATTCAATGTTGAAAAGTTTTAGAATAGTCGAAAGAAGGTTTTGATTGCAAAGGGCTCAAATAAATAAAGTTCTGGTTTGAAACTATGATTTTTGAAGCAACTCAGCAGTTTCGTAGCGCGCTACGAAACTGCTGAAGCTAAACAGTCCAATTTCAATTAACCAGTTTTGAATATGAGCGGGAATTTTCAAAGGTGAATGTCTACAAGGTATGCACGACATCAGCTGAAGCTATTAAGATTAAACCAGGTCAAGACAGGTGGAGATAATATGCATACGAATCTTACTTTAGATTTTTGTCATAAAGTGAGTATATTTACCACACTTCAGGATATCTAGAATAGTTTGCAAGAATTTTGGCTTTCACGCATGTAAATGGTGGACAACACATCAAGGACGTGGCAGTCTGCTCCATTTGGGTTAATTAAAAGATAAAGGATGCACTTTGTTGAATCCGAACATCTTGAGGCAAACTAAAGAATGGTACACAAGGGTAGTTTCCTATATTTCAGGACAATGGAGAGGATGTGGCATAGAAGACCAGCATGGAGCCTTGAACACTCATTACTGCCAAACTGAAAGGAACCAGATGTCAAAGAACGAGAACAATTATAGCCAAGGCTTTTATTAGCATAACATGGTGTTAGAATCCTACTTGATTTAGATCTCTGGAAAGTTTAGTTGAAGTCTGTTACATTTAATAGGCAGTTAAAAGTTGATTAGGTGTCATTAGAAGTAGATTTCGAGTTTCCCTCATGCTTGAGGAGGAATCTCAATCAGATAGAAAAGGAGGAATCTCAATCAGATAGAAAAACTCTATATATAGCTAGAGCAACAACGTAATTGGGGTTGGAAAATTTATGAAAAAAATCTGATATTTGGCTTATGTAATACTCTGTTTTGGTAATACAAGCTTGGCTTTGCTTCTTAGGATTCATGAGGGATTTGATGTTCAGAATGTGCGGTATTGTTCGTTTCCTAATATTTTCAGTGGTATGAATGTGTAATCACTTAGAATTCACTTAAGGTGCTCTAACTTCCCGTATACATTCATAGACTGTGTGGTCCTATTTGAGTTGGTATGTTCTGAATATGTTAAATGCTAAATGCCCTGACTTCTATGTAAGGTTAATACCATTGTATACTGAAATGATGTTGACTCCATAAGCCCAATGGATAGTTGCTAAATGTGTTTCCACCTTTCATATTTTTACATTTGTTTCATAAGAGTTAGCCATCTTAACTATAATCAAAATCATTAACCCTTTTGAGAGAGCCCTCTCAGGTTGAGGAGGCTAAACCTCAGCCTAAAGTAGGTGTGAAATAGTTACTTGAGGTCTTCCTGGTCTGCAGCCTTCCAGGGTCAGATTTTGAGATAACATATTCAATTATTTCATTGTGATTCATGATTTACTAATAAAATCTACATATTGTGTCCATTTCTTTATAAAATTTAGCCTATTATTTTTGTAATATTTGATTGACTTGTAATGTTTTTTATTTGAAAACATTTATGCTTTGATTAGTATCATGACCCTTTTATGCTTTGATCTTCATGATATTTTCTTAAATTTTCAATCTATTGGGCATGCTTTAATTCTAATTCATTTAGTATACTTTCAAATTGATCTTGCAAATTGGCTCTTTCAACTGAAAAACCTCCAACAAGAGCTATAGAATGAGCTTTCCATTCTTCTTCATTGAATACTTTTCTTTTTTCTGTTTTCATTTCCAATTCTTTAATTATTTGAAGTTTGTCTTGATATGTTGTTGCAAGTTCAATCCAAATCATGTGATGATTCTTCATCTGTATCTTTCACATCACCTAAGGCTTGCCAACAAAATTCAGAAATTGTCTCAAAACTATTTAATTTCCTCTTCTTTGTTTTACTTAAAATTGATTTGGTTTGTAAGTTAAAATAATATCAATTTAAAGAGGGAATAGTTTCAGATATTGGTTCTACTTTAGCAACAAGCTTGAAGAGAGAAGAACCTAATGGAATATTTGTAGAGATAACAAGCATAGAAGCTTTAGGAGATGTTTCAAGAATTGAAAGCTTAGTAGTTTTTGTTTTTTGTTCCTCTAACTCTTTTCCTTTGTCCAGAATTTCTAGCAATACTCACTTAGATGTTATTTACTTATCTTCATCTTTATCAACATCCATTTTCTCGATCTATCTTACATCTTTCTTAATCTATGAATCTTGTTGACTGATTTCTTCAAGGGAGTCAAGAATAGTAATATCTTTGATTAGAGAGATTTGTTTCATTGTCGATCCTACTGGTTCTGTTGTATCTTGTTTTTTATATTTAATCTTTGTAACTGTCAAGCTTTCTTGGACCACTTGACTGTCTTGTTCATTTTCTTTGACATTATCATCTTTGTTAGTATCCAAAGTTTTTTATTCCTAAACTATAATAGAAACATTAGACAAAATTTTAATTTGAGTTTCTTGAAGTTCCTGAGATGTAGAGGTTGTTTATGAAGGGAGTTCATTAAATTTACATTTTAAGTACTCAATAGATTTGTCATCTTGTAAAGAAATAGAAGAATGCGGACTTTTCTGTTTAAGAAAGGCCTCATAATTGTTTTCTCTATATACGTGAATAATGCCCCTTTCCTCATTATCCATTGATTTACCCCTTGCAATTTCTTGATCAAAATCATCAACATTAATAAAAATATAAACAAAAGGATGTCATTGATGTATGAAGGTTTTGATATAGTTGACAACTTTGTAATGATCATTGATTATACCCCTAGGATCCTAATCATAGCATGGTAATGTGTATAACCATACATTTTGGAGCTCTTTGGCTTCTTTATTTGCATGTCCTCTGCCTCTCAAACTTATTTTCCCAATTTTTATTGGGAAACAAGAGAAATCCTTTTAGGAATGTATTTAGGTAAAGCATGAGGAACAATTTCACTACCAATATACCCCGATGTAGGAGAACAACTCATCAATGAACCAGTCACCAAATTGTTCCAATGCTTCTTTAAGGTCTTGGCTAACTCTTGGAGGAGTTTTCCCAAAAATGACCTCATATATAGGGATCATGACATAGTTACAGATATCATAAAATGAAACTTGAAATTGGCTTCCCATAAAATTGAGGAGTAATTATGAATGGCTTGCTTCTGGTCAAAGGAATAATACCATTTCATAAGGGTGAAAGGAACAAAAGCAATCATTATGTCCATGAGACAGGTTGACATGCAATATTTGTTCATAGCCAAGAGGAGCTGAAACCGATAATTTTAGGGCATTCGTCATACTTTGTGATAGAATATCATCCAATTAAATATTTTTGATTCATTGTGGATATTATGAATCAAAGAAATCCATTGAACTTTGTAATGCTTTGGGTCTTTCTCCCCATACAACCTGGATAACATTTTGAGCATAAACCTAAAAGGTCTCTTAAAAATGATAATGGGATAATATTTAGATGGTTTGAGTTTACATCCCTCCTCATATTCTCTCAATCAATAGTCAATGACTTTATTATAATCCTTACCATTCTGCTTTAGAATTGTATTGTTGAAATTATCCATGAATTGAATAGTAAAGAGGCTTTTTGGGAAATTAAGCTTCTAAATTGCATTAAGGACCACAGGTTTTGAGGATGCTATCACATTTTTATTGCAATTATATATTGCAATCTATAATTGAACGAGTAGAAATGTATACATGCATTAAAATATAGGAAATCATATCATAATATAGGGAAATTCTGGCCCTAGCCGTAACCATATGCAATTTTGTCCTTCTAAATTTTTCAAATTGAGCATTTATTTCTTTACTTGAACTATCTAACAACAACCATTCTCTTTCTTCAAAGAAACTATAAATTTCTTCCCCTTTCATCTTTACCTACATCTTGTTTTTTTGAAAGTAGTGTCACAGATGAGATTTGGGTTCAGATTGTAGTCGTCAAGTTCTGGAATTTCCACTCCCTTTAGCTTGTTATTAACATGTTGTATGGATTTCCTATAAGTGATAAACTTACTTTTCTTCCCCATTTTTCAACTTGCATGTGAAATCACCAGAACAACATAGATTCATTTGTTATAAAAACCATTAATTGAATTATTCTAAACTTTCAAACCAAAAGTACTTATTGTAACTTATAGGCTATGAAGTAAGATTTTACTATTTTTAGCTTGAATTTCGCAATCTCGGGTTACAATTCCAATGAAAACCAAGACAAAGAGTAAATGAAACTTGTGAATATTGAAAGCGCGACAGGGGAAATCTTTGACAATATTTGGTTAGATCTCGGAATACGAGATGTTTGATTTACATGACAGGTATTAAATTTCATATAAATGTGAAAAGAATTTTAATTGTTTCTCGAAAACGTGACAGGGTTGGGAAGATCAAATGTGGGTAGGGAATTTATTCAAATACAAAGAACTTAAAATAAAGCACAACTTACGACTTGATTCATCGAAATAAGAAATAAAAATTAAAAAATGCACTTTAATCGAGAAAATCTATTATTTTATTCGTAATCAGAATAGTCATAAGTCGGGTGGTTAAGAGGTATTTCAAAATACCTTTTTATTTTTTTGGGGTTTGACTACGACTTGAAACAAAGTTGGGACTAGGTTGAAGTCGGGTGTTGGGGAGATCAGAGGTCATACAGTTGAGTGGAAATTTGAAAAATTTCATGAAAATGGTCTTAGATCCTGAATTTCGCATACAATAGATCAAAATAAATAGGTAGTTGGGAGGTCAGGAGTCAGGACATTTTATTGTTTTGAAAACTAAAAAGGGTCTGACCTCCTAACTTCTAAAATTTTATTAAGTTTTTTAATTAATTTTTTAAAGTTTCCTTGTGTTTTATTACTTGAAAACATATTTACTTATTTTTAGAGAGGGTCTTATTTTTCTTTCTTTTAAAGAAACAAAATAATGATAATGGGGAGCTTAGTGTAGTGTTAACAAAAAAACTATTACCATTTTTATTTTTTTTAGATTTATGGATCTATAGATTATTTTTAATAATGTATGCATGTGAATTAAAATTATGTAGAAAATAGAGAACAACGAACTAAAATCTCACACACATTTGACAAAATATATGATCTTGGAAACCCTTTCGGGAGAAAAGCCTAGTTGGAAGGTGAGGTTGTTATGCTCTCTTTCTCTGAATAGAAAATGGTTGTGAGTACAAAGAAGTATGGCTTATGGCCCATGGGCTACAAAAGTGTACAAATTCTCTCCATGTGCTCTATCTCCTATCCATATCGGCTAATTTTTTTCTCAATTATAGAATAAATGCACTCGAAAGAATAAAACTCCTTTCCACCAAATGGCTTGGTTATAACATAGGTCGACAGCCTACTGGTGGTTAGGTTTGACTACCTCAACTCTTAACTAGAGTTACAACATATAATATTCTACAGCCTTTTTCATGGTGGCTAAGCCCTTTTTCATGAATAATGATGGATGACGTGGCATCCTCTTGAATTATGGTGGTGAAAATAAGAACCTTGACTTTTGAGTGGCATAACTTTCACATACAGCTCTGATTGACATGATTCTTACGCCATTGTAAAGGTCTATGTGTGTAGAATAAGATATAAAGGTGTAGGGCTAAATGTTATGCAACCAACTCACAAAATAGAAGAACAAATAAATCGACGACTTAAAAATAAGCCTCTTCGAGGGGAAAACCTCCTTTACATTACACAAATGAACAATTCTTCCATTATTCAAATGTCAAAACCTCCTTTCTATATATAGGAGTATAAGGGGTCACAGTATAATCAAATTCGACATAACAATAATAATATAAGGGCACAACAATAACAATAGTGGGCTTCTATGGGGCACAATAATAATAATGTGGAGACATCAGTGGCACAAAAATAACAATAAGGGCTACAATGACAATAGAAATGGGGGGATCACTATTATTAGAGGGACCTAACATGTCCCTCTCCTTCAAAAAGTGTTGTCCTCAACGCTTGAGTAGTTTTGGATGCTTCTATATGTCATTCTCATCCTCCCATGTGGAATCTTAAACGGGTAATTTCTTCCACTTGATGAGATACTCAGAAATTGATCGATTTCGTAGCTACTGAATTCTTGTTTCTATGACTTCTTCAAGTTCCAATATGATTTTTCCTTCCTTGTCAAGTTTTGGCAATATTGTTTGAACTAGGAGCTTGTCACCTATAACCTTCTTTAAGCATGAAACATGGAAAACTAGGTGCACTTGGGAAGATGCAGGAAGCTCCAATTTGAATGTCGTGGTACCAATATTTTGTAACACCTTGTGTGGACCATAATACTTTGGTGATAATCTATTATCCTTCTTAGCTTGCTTGAGGGACATTTGTTTGTATGGTTGTAGCCGTAGAAATACCCAGTCACCTAGATCAAAACTTCTTTCGCTACAATGTTGATATGCCTATTGTTTCATTCTATTCTGCACCAAAGTGAAGTTATCCTTTAAGAGTTGGAAAACATGTTGTTAATGCTCGATGTGATCTTCCACCGCTTGAACCTTAGAATTTTATCTTAAAGATGTCGTGATGGACGGTTGATGATATCTATAAAGTGCCATAAATGGCGTCATTTTTGCTACAATATGGAAGGAAGTGTTATACCACCATTCAGCCAGAGGCAACCACTTGACCCATTGTTTTTGTTTATCAGATGCAAAGCAACAAAGATATCCTTCCAAACATTTGTTCACTATCTCAGTTTGCCCATCAGATTGAGGATGATAAGATGAACTATGAGCTAACTGAGTACCCAGACAAGAAAATAATCCAGTCCAAAAAGTTCCAATGAAAATGGGATCTCTATGGCTTACAATAATCATTGGGTTTCCATGTAGCTTTTAAATTGTTTCCATAAATGTAGTAGCAATTGTATGGGATTTAAATGGATGAGATAATGCACAATAGTGTGCATACTTGGTAAGTTTGTCAACTACCACCATGATGACACTCTTTCCTTCGGACTTGGGTAAACCTACGATAAAATCCATTGGAACCTCCTACAAACGTTGACTTGGAATGGATAAAGGTTGTAACAGACTTGGGGTCTTAATTGTCTCAACATTATTTTGTTGGCAAACCAAACATTCCTCCACAAACCTTTGAATATAAGATTTAAGGCCATCCCAAAAAAAATCCTTCTTAACCCTATGGTAATTTTTTAAAAATATTGAGTGCCCTCCTAAGGGAGAGGTTTGCAATTCTAGAAGAATCTTTTGTTTGAGGTGGGAATTCATACAAAGGTATAAGAAATCTTTGTACCATAATGAATCATATTTCCTGCTAAATGTATCAGATGTACTGGGATCTTTTTGCAACTTTTGAATGAGTTCCCACACTTTTTCGTCATTCTTCCATTCATCCCTTGCTTCGTTTATCCAATATGGTTGGATGATAGAGATGGCACAAAGAAATGCTTTCACATCCTCATCATTTCTTGAGAGTGCATCTGCAACAACATTTTGCTTCCCTTTTTTGTAAACGATTTCAAAGTCATAACCCAACATATTTATGACCCATTTTTGCTACTCTTCTAAAGATAATCTTTGTTCTAAACATTATTTAAGACTATCATGATCCGTTTGTACCTTGAAGTGTCTTCCCATTAGGTAAGGTCACCATTTCTTTAGTGCATGTAGTATTACCAGTGTTTCCTTCTCGTAAATAGCTTTGTTTAAATACATTCCTTTGATTGGATGACTTTCAAAACCAATGGGTCATCCTTCTTGCATTATTACAACGCTAATTCCATTTCTTGAGGCATCACATTCCATAATAAAGGTTTTTTTCAAGTCTAGCGTAGCTAATACCAGTGCTTGGCACATTGCATCTTTAAGATATTCAAAGGCCTTCGTTTCTTTTGGAGTCCAAGAAAATGCATATTTCTTCAGTAATATTGTTAGAGGTGCTTCTATTTTCCCATAATTCTTAAAAAACTTGCGATAATACCCTGTCAACCCGAGAAATCCTCGCAAATGCTTTATGGATGTAGGAATTTTCCATTCGTTAATGGCTTTAATTTTGCTAGGGTCTACCTTAAAACCTTCATGAGATACAATATTACCCAGATATTCCACCTATTGTACTCCAAAGAAACATTTGGAGGTTTTTGCATATAATTGTTTCTCCTCCGATAGTTTGAGCACCCTATCAACATGTTGAACATGATCCTTCCAAGACTTGTTGTAGACTAGTATATCATAAAAAAATACTACTACCAATTTTCTAAGGGTTTGAAAATGGAATTCATCAAACCTTGAAATGTAGAAGGTGCATTGGTAAGGTCGAAAGGTATGACCAAAAATCCATAATGACCCTCATGAGTTCTAAATGTTGTTTTCAGAATGTCTTCAGCCTTCATTCTGATTTGATGATATCTTGAACGAAGATCCAATTTGGTTAAGTAAATTTCTCCGTGTAATTCGTCCAGTAATTCATCAATGACAGGAATGGGAAATTTATCTTTAATAGTGAGCTTGTTGAGCTTCATATAATTTGGACACATGTGTCATGATCCATCCTACTTGTGCATCAAAACTACTAGAGCAGAGAAATAACTTTGACTAAGTTGAATTATCCTAGCCTCTAGCATTTCTGCAACCATACATTCAATTTCACTCTTTTGGGCATAGGGATATCTGTAAGGCCTGGTGTTTGGAGGAACACTTCTTGGAATTAAATGAATAGCATGATCATGATCACGAATAGGTGGGAGGCCATTGGGAGTCTCAAACACCTTGGAATGATCGTGCAAAACTTTTTGGAGATCTGGAGAAATAGATGATTTCAATGTGGGAACTTCTAGTGAACATAATTGTGTAATTGTGCCTCGTTGTTCTTTCTTTAGAAGCTTTCTCACATTGTTAGAGCTGATTATCTTTCCCAGTTTCCTTGCAATACCCCTTAATTCAACTTCTTTTCGTTCCCAACAAAATTTCATGAAACATTCTTGAAAATTAAAAGTTATCATACCCAAATATTGTAGCCATTGGACTCTTGGTACAACATCAACACCACCCATTGGAATAGAAAGCATAGTATTATTCAATACATATTCTCCCATGGATAGCTTGATATTATGGCACTTTCCAGAGAAATTTATGGCTCCTCCATTTGCAACCATCACTTGACACTCTGGCGCTAGATATAGGAAGCAATTCAATTCCTTGGCTATCTTACAGTGAACAAAATTATGGGTACTACCCGAATCAATCAACACTATTACCTTTCTCTTCTTGATATTTCCTTCCATCTTAAGTTTTTTAGGAGTAGTAATTCCTCCCAATGCATTACAAGATATGGTTGGATTCATTTCTTCTTTCTCTAGGGTTGATTCTTGATGTATATCCTCTTCTTTTAACATTTCTTGTTCCTTTTATTCCTCCTCTTCACAATCTATGTAAAATAATTTCTTCTTAGCACACTTATGACCTTTAGTGTATTTGTTATCAGAATTCTAACAAAGCCCCTTTTCTCTTTTTTCTTCCAATTGTTGTGGTGTCAACTTTGTAGGTTGTGGAAGGCTAGGGGTAGCAACGCTTTCATCTTTATAGTCATGAGTGGTAGGCTTCCTGGTTGCCATAATTTTTATTTCAATTTTTCTTTCCAACCTAAATTCCTTCTCCAATGAATCTGGCTCCCAAAGGTGAACCTCATGTTGGATGTTATCCTTTAAAGTCTCTATGAAAACATCAATCCTATGCTCCTCTAGAATATCATTTACCCTGATATTCAATTTTTGGAAGTCTTCAATGTGCTCCACCATTGAACCCTTTTGTCTGAGATTTATCAATTGGCTAAAGAAGGTGTTGCTCTTTGTATCCTCATAATGTGCTATCATTTCGTCCATAAAAATTGACCAAGTGAAAATTTGTTTACAAGAGCAAATCCATCCATACCATACACATTGATTGGGTTCCAAATAAAAAGTTGCAATGCATGACTTTTGTGTTTTTTTTTCACATTATGGAGATCGAAATATTGTTCCATTTGTAGTATCCATGTTATAGGATCCTTTCCATCAAACTTCCTCATATTGATCTTTGGAACGTGGTGGGTCTTTATTCCAACATTAGAGTCTATGAAATCATGATTAACATTTATTCTGTTCTCATCATGAGTTTCCTAGACTACCTTTTCACCATTAAGAAGCCTTTCTTGTAGCAACATTGTCAAACCTTCCTTCAAACCTTCCACATATTTCTTCAAATTTTCAATGTTGTCATTCTTTGAATCATCATTAACATTTATTTTGTTCTCATTATGTGTTTGCTCTACTACCTTTTCACCATTAGGAATCATTTCTTGTAGCAACTTTGTCAAACCTTCTTTCCACCCTTCCATGTCTTTCTTCCAATCTTCAATGTTGTCTTTCATACCATTGATGCCATTCTTGAAACCATCCATATTAACTCCTATTACTTTTTGTGAGAGAGAAATTTGTTGCACTTGGTCTCGTAATTTTGCTATATCATGTTGCATTTCTTCCTCTTCTTCATGTCTCATAGTAGATCTTTTGAGTTGCTTACTAGGTGTTGCCATTTTATTTCGTCATGACATCAACTAATGATAATTTTCTTCCCTATTCCCTTTTAATCACTTCAAAATATTTTTTCAAACAAAACTTATGCAATTTTTTTAAAAATACTACACACCTTTTTTTTATTTGTAGGAGCTTGATATTGAATCTAATGTATCTCTGAAATTCAGAATCTCCAAGGTCTGAAATTATGAATTGTGGTAACTATTTGAGTCCTCTTTTCAATGCCACTAGTCTATTTGAAATTGGATTCTCCAAGAAAGAGTTATGTTGAATCTCCCAAGATGGCCTGATTATACACTTTTTTCGTAAAGTGAACTTGTACGAAATGCCACGTGTCATTGTTTCAACCTTCAGACCTGAAAAATATGCACAGAAAAGTATAGTATGTCCTATTTCTGTACCTTCTTATGAAATTTAAATTTGATACTAAGAGAGAATGTTATGACGATTTTCCCAAGGTCACCTGTTTGGAATGTTATTTGGGATCCTGCAAAAAACCCTAACTTCCTTGGATCATATCTCTAGAAATATAGAGAGAGAAGCTTTGAAATTCAGATCCGAGGGTCATCAAGGTTTCTTCTCAAATGGGTTTTTATTTTAGCTTCTTAAACGTCGTATAAAAAACGTTATAGTGAAAATATCACGATGACCTGTTTGGAGCAGCGAAACCCTAGAATCCAAACCTTTGATATGAAATGTTATGCAACCAACTCACAAAATAGAAGAACAGATATATCAACGACTTCAAAATAAGCCTCTTCAAAGGGTAAATATCCTTTACATTACACAAATGAATAAATGTTCCATGATTCAAATGACAAAACTTCATTTCTATATATCGGAGTCTAAGGGGTCACAATATAATCAAAGCTAACATAACAATAATAATATAAGGGCACAATAATAACAATAGTGGGCTTCTATAGGGCACAATAATAACAATGTGGGGACAACAGGGGCACAACAATCACAATAAGGGGCTACAATGACAATAGTGATGGGGGAATCACTAGTATTATAGGGACCTAACACTAAAGCGGTAAATTTTACCCCAAAAAACCATTGTTCGATGCCTCAAAATGATCCTAGAAGATTTCAGACCCCAATTTGCCAAACTAGTTTTCGCTGGTAAAAAAGATCATGTAAACTAATTCCTCTACTTTTCCCACTTTAAAAGCATCAAGATAAATGATAAAAATTATAATGATACAATCCAAATCAGTGATAAAAAATTCACATTATTGAAGAAAATGAAATACATTCATACCCAAAGTCTACTAATTTCATATCCATACATTATTATATGAAAGCAAAAAAAATTGGAAATACACACAATGTAACAATTCCCCAAAATTATAAAGGAAAGGATTAATAAAGACATAGCTACTCCAACAAAATATATGAGCCTAATAAATTGCTTTAATTCCCCAATGTTATAAAAGCAAGGCTTAATAAATACATAGTTACTCGAACAAAATATATGAGCCTAATAAATTGCTTTTTCCCCTTAATAAAAAATAACTTCAATAAATTTAAAACTTGATGTATCTTTGTATGAAGTTTTAATTAAGAAACATGATTATCCAGATGTCCATGACATATAAAAGTTCTACAAAGCTTAAAACAATTATGTCAAAAGACAAATATAGAGAAGGGCACACACTTTAGGAGTTAAACGAGGATTATGAAGAGTGGGAAAGTTGAAATATTCCCATGCTCTCCTTATTGTATAAATATGATATATGTTAGTTATGAAAACATTTTTTTGTGCTGCATTGAGACTTTAAGACTTTAAGATAATTAAGAAGTTATCTGCCCATTTTTTGAAAAAATTTGGTGCGAGGTTGGACTCTTAATTATTGATTTGTAAGGGATATTTATTTGTATAATTTTCTCATTGAAATTTTTAATTTGATTAATAAATGTGGTCAATAATAGGAATATGAAGTTATAATTTTCAGTTTTGGAGATTTTTCTTAATTAGGTGTTAATAATTCAAGATTTTTTCAATTAATAATACATTGAATTCTTTTCTTCTCATTATTTGCCTTTATATATTTTGGCTTTGCTTCTTTTCACTTTTTTTTTTCCTAGCAAGGACAATTAAGTTTGAAAATTAACTATAGAAACACATCTCATATTATAGAAATTCTCAAACCTAAAAATGGGTCTCAAAACAGAAATATGCTATTAATATCAATTTTGAAAGAACCAATAAGATTCAAAATGATGATGTCAAATATAAGGGTAAATAGTTTTGGAGGGAAAGAAAGAAAATTGTCTTCTTTAATCATATTTTCAACTTATCTCATTGTAAATTTACACAAGTTTAAAGTGTAAGCACTCGTTGATCTGATAATCACCCTATGAGTGATCTCAGTTGAAGATTTAATAAACAAAGGTATTGTAGACTCATGTGCTAGTGTGTGTTCTGTGTAACTGAAACAACGGATCAATTAGATTGCCAATACACAGACATTTTAAATGGAAAAACAACAGAGAAATATAGTAAGCAATACAAAGACACACACAGTTTTTAATAAGGAGTTCACCCTATTCTCCAAGGCTACGTCTCCGGTCCAACTTTAGTGGTGGCCTTCTTTTATTGTGTCTTTAAGCAGAGAATTACAAATGCAGGGACTCAATATGAGTTCTCCTTAAGCAGATTTTGCTTGGCAGGGTGGTTCTTGGATTCCCCAAGCCACACAGAGTTCACAGACTCTTTTCTTCCTACCAACTCTGTGACTTTTGGTCTACAGTGGAAAGAGCCAATTATGATGCTCGATCCGGACAGATTCCTCTATGAGAAGGCTTGATTCTTCAAGATCTTTGGTGCTCGATGCTGCCTGTGGTTAGCTCAGCCCTCTATCTCCTCTGCTTGGCTTTACTGCTCTCTATGCTCAGTCCTCCTCTCAGGGTTCACTGTTCACTGTCTCTCTTGGTCGCTTGGACTCTTCGATCTGAATCTCTCCTGATCCCTCGTTCACTGTCTCTGCTCATGGCTTTAGCCATTCAACCTCCGTGTCTGTTCGTTTCCTCTCCTTCTTGCACCGATTCGCCTGTCGCCTGTGTGCTTGGAATTCCCTGTTTGGCATCAACATAATGCTCAGGAAGTAGCCACGTGTCTACTTCAAAACTGTGCCAGCCCACTTGTTGATTTGTTGCTTTCTCCACCGTGGCAGTCAACAGATTCCAAATCCTCTTAAATTGCGGCTTAATCCCCTATCAATTCCGCTCTGTCTATCGGGCGCAATCTCAGCCGTCCAATTTTGGCTCCTCTAGATCCAACATCATTCACACGTCGAGCGCGGTTGACTTTCTTGAGCGATAACGAGCGATCGCAACAGTTTTTCTCTCTCCTCCACTGCCATGCATCGATCGTTGATTGTGATCGCCCCGCTTTCTCCAAAACCGCTTACCGTTCAAGGGAGTCCCGGGGAAACCGCTGGTTTTCGGTGTGCATCCTGCCTTTTTCCTTTAGTGCCTTTTCCTTTTTCCACCCGTGGTCCTTCGGTTCCTCCATGCGACTAGGTGTTGGAGGCTTTCCATTTTAGCCATTTTCGCCTAGCGAACACGCATCGAAAACCAGCTCCTTTTCCTGATCCAGGGCTCCCAGGGGCTATTTTGACCTCCTGCGCAGTCTCCATGGGCCTCGGTCAGCGCGCTTTGACCGAGGTCCTCGTCGTTCCACGCCAGCTTCCATGGCCACTAGTTCAGGGTGTTTCCGATTGCTGTTTTGGAGTCTTCAAGGATTTGTTCGACCTGTTTTAGTCATGGTTTTATGATAGTCATTTATCGATCCGATTCGGATCACAGCCTCCCAGCTGAAAAGCTTTTGGACCACCAAAAGTTGGTTTTCTTCAAGCATCGACTAAGTGAGGAAATTGCTATCTCACTTGTCTAATCTCAATCCACTTCGCACTGCTCAGCTTCGAACCTTTAAGCCAAATTCTGAGGTATTCCACCTATCTACTACGCATCGTCCTTACCTTCCTGTCTAGCACTGTGTCTTCCTGCAACTCATTTAGGTATTCAGGTAGCAGGTCATCAACAAAAGGTAATTGACTCTGCTCTTCAGGGTCCTCAATCATTGAAGGTTCAAACAATCTCAAGAAATCTACGTTCACGACTGAGTAGATGTGCATGTAAGCTGGCAGATCAAGGAAAAAAGCATTCTAACCAATCCTCTCAAGTATCTTGAAGGGTCCATACCTGATAGGTTTTAGCTTTTTACCTTCACCGTGCATTCTGTCCTTGCTGATATACAGCCAGACTTGGTCTCCAACTTGAAAACTATGCTCCATCTGATGCTTGTCATGCCTACCTTGTACTTGGCCTGGCTCCTTTCCAACTGTTCTTGTACTGCCTGGTGGATCTCCTAGATCTGTTCAATGAACCTAGTGGCCTTGTCCACATCACTGTGTCCATCAACCATGATATCTTTACCAAAGACAAAATCCAAGGGAGACCTTGGTATTAAACCAAAGCAGGTCTCAAAAGGAGATCTCTGTGTAGAAGAGTGTTTGGCTCTATCGTACGCATTCTACACATAACATAAGTGTTCATCCCAAAGCTTAGGATGTTTGCTGCAATATCCTCTCAGTAACTGAATCATTGTCCTGTTAACTACTTCTATCTGGCCATCTGTTTGTGGATGAAAAGTTGTGCTTTTCTTTAATTTGGCGTCCATTAGTTCCCATAGACTTGACCAAAACTTCCCCACAAATCGGGTGTCTCGATCAAATATAATAGAAGTGGGTAATCCAAAATGAACCCATACATGTTCAAAGAACAATTTTGTAGTTTGTTCAGCTGTAATCTGTTTACTACATGGTATCAAAATACACATTTAGCTGAACCTATCCACAACAACATATAGATAGTCATGACCTTTCCTATATTTAGGCAGTCCTCCCACGAAATCCATGGAAATGCTTTCCCAAGGGTGAGAAGGAATTGGCAAGGGAGTGTATAAGCCTAGTTTCCGGTTACTGGGCTTGCTTTTAGCCCACATGGCACACCCCTTTACATATCTAGAAACTGTCTCATTCATTTTCGGCCAATAGCAGAACCTTTGCAGTTGTGCAACTATTTTACTTACTCCAAAATGACCTGATATCAGAGAAGTATGTGCTTCCTAATTATCTTTGCTCTCTCAGTTTGTGGGATGCAGAGTTTTGCATAATGATATAAGAGTTGGTCCTTCACATGATAGTCCAATTCTTCTACTCTTTTGTCTTGACTCAAGGTTGCATATACATCTTTAAAGTCCATATCCTGAGCATATTGTTCTATGTAGCTTTCATGCAGCACAGAGTGATGCTTAAGTATGGTAGATGCATTTATAATGGGTCTAGATAACATATCTGCAACTTTGTTATGTATGCCCTTTTTATATCTGATGACTAAATGAAACTGTTGTAGAAAACTCATCCATCTGTAATGTCTTGATTGTTGCAACTTAGTTTGGGAGTGTAGATATTGAAGTGGTTGATGATAAGTATGTATTACTGTTTCTTTTCCCATTAAATCATGTTTCCATTTTTTCACGCTCTGAACTAATGCATACAATTCTTTATCATATGTAGGATAGTTAACCACTGCAGAACTAAAAGTCTCAGAATGATAACATATGGGTTTACCGTGCTATGTCAACACTGCTCCCATGGCATAGTCACTGGCATCAGTTTGGATCTCAAATGGTCTTTGTAGATCTGGCAATGCTAGTACAGGTGTTGTATTAATTCTTTCAAGGTGTTGAAGACTTTCTGTTGCTTGCCTCCGGACTAAAACATCTTATTCAATCCTGTCAAAGCATGTAAGGGAGTTGCAATTGAGGAAAATTTTGAAATGAACTTCCTCCAATACTGTGCTGCTCCTAAGAAGCTTCTCACTTCTGTAGCAGACTTGGGTTTAGGCTAGTTCATGATGACTGCCACTTTAGAGGGATCTATTTTCAATTCACCTCCCCCTACTATATGACCCGAATAATTTAGAGAGTTTTGCCAAATTCACATTTGGAGAGTTTAACATAAAGTTTTTCTCTTCTCAAAACATCTAATGTCTGCTTAACATGCTTTAAATGTTCTTTCCACGTTTTACTAAAAATCATAATGTCATCCAGATACATAATAGCAAAATCGTCAAGAAAAGGTCTGAGTACATCATTCATTAATCTCATGAAAGTAGTAGGAGCATTAGTTAGGCCAAAAGGCATAACCAGCCATTCATACAATCCCTGCTTTGTTTTGAAAGCAGTCTTCCATGCATCTTGCTCTGCAACTTTGACCTGATGGTATCCATTGTGAAAATCCAGCTTGGTGAAATAAACAGCTTCCTTCAATTGATCTAAAAGATCATCTATGCGAGGAAGGGGATAATGATTTTTTATTGTTATCTTATTCAGTGCTCGGTAGTCAATGCACATTCTCCGCGAGTCATCTTTCTTTCTCACCAAAATGATTGGTGACCCACATGGTGATGTGCTAGGCCTGATGAACCCTTTCTCGAGAAACTCCTGCACCTGCCTCTTGATCTCAACATTCTCTAAAGTAGACAACCTGTACATCCCAAGGTTAGGCAATGGAACATCTTGCTACAAAATAATATCATATACTATTCCCTTTTTGGGTGGCAGACCTTTAGGTTCTTGGAACAAGACATCATATTTTGAAACAATCTTTTCTATATCAGCTTGCTGATCAGCATTATAGCCCTCAAACACATTGGTTTTATCAGGTTTCTTTTCCTTTACAAGCATTAGTAGGAACTGTTTTCATGAATTTATCATTCTTTTCGTCTGTCCTGAGTTTATGAGAGTATAATTATTCTTGAGCTTGTGAGCTCTTACAAAGTATTTGATTCCACCTTTAACAAGTAGATACTTGTTCTCAGCTCTATAGAAAATAGCCTTTCTATCATACAAGTAAGGACTTCCTAAAACAATTCCTCATATATCTAAAGGAATTACATCTAACTCAACCTCATCTACAAATGTTGACCCAAAAGAAAACTTGAGTTTACACTGTCTAGTCACTTGTAGTTGTGCTTTATCATTCAACCATCCTAATGGGTATGGTTTCTTGTGAGGTGTAGTTGCTAATCCCAATTTCTTTACAACTGCTTCAAAAATCAAATTTACTTGTGAGCCACTATCAAACAAAGTATCAATATTTTGATGTTTGGAAACAACTCTAATATGGAAAAGCTCATGTCTTTTTCTCTCATGTTCTTCATCAATAATAGATTGAGCAGAATTACTAGTAGATGCTTCAGAATTCTTACCTTTTATACCTATGGCTGCAATGGTTGTTTCATCTCTCAAGTCTGACCCCAAATCTTTCTGGATAGCTACAACAGTCTTCTTCTTCTTGCCCTCAGACTTCTTAGGTCTTAGCTCTAGATGCATAATCCAACAATGTTCATCATCATGCCCCTCCTTTTTACAGTGAGTGCATGAAGCTTTGCTTTTCGGTGCAGTGTTCGCCTTCCTTGCTTTCCACTTCTGCTTTCTTTTCTCCTTGCCCTTGATTGCAGTGGGTTGGGATGGTCCCCCAACTTCTAGATTTCCATTCTTTCCTCTAGCTTCTAGATGAGTAGCTTGTACACATACCTCATCTATACTAGTGGGATTAAACATGAGGATGGTATGCCTCATGTAACTGTGTAGACCACCAATGTACTTCAAGAGAGTCTCTGGTGAGTCTAATGAGATCCCTAGAATCAATGTTTTCTTCTAAATTCTTGAGTGTACCCTTGCACACTTTGCCCTTTCAACTGCCGAAGAGTTTTCCAACTCATCATGGCTTGTTGCATGTAGGCCAATGGATAGAACTACTTCTTGATTGCAGAAACAAAGTAACTCCAGACAGAGATAGTCTTACCATGTTTTTTCATGTTAGCTTGGGTTCTACCTTCCCCCCAAACCACGGCAGTGCCTCATAGGCGTAGGCTTGCCAGCTAAATTTTTCTCTTGTTTGAATCGATGTTCTGTACTCTGCAATACACATCAATTTGTCTAATCCAATTGTCCAACTTTTCAGCATGTAACTCTCCATCATATATAGGCAAGTCAAATTTAACATCTAGCTTGATCAAAGATGCTTTCTTATTATGCACATGGATATTAGGAGGTGTGAGGAAGTTTTCCTCTTTCCCCTTTCCTTTTTAGTGGTCATGGCAATGAGACTCATCTTCTTCTTTGTCTTGTTTAGATCCTGATGAATCTTCATCCTTATGCTTTCTAAAGTCCCTATATATTTCTTCTACCATAGACTTTATAGCTAGGAAAATTTCTATGAATTGAGGGTCTGGCCCCACAGAACCTTCCTCTAACATTGTCTTCCGAGGATAGACTCCCAATTTCAGGATTAGCTTCGACCAACTCTCCTTCTCCTAATTTGAGCTTTGATCTAGTGAGCATTCAACAACTAAACCAAAACAAGCTTGTTTAACCTTACAACCTAAAGATTTGATACCACTTGATCTGATAATCACCCTATGAGTGACCTCAGTTAAATATTTATTAAATGAAGGTATTACAGACTCATGTGCTGGTGTGTGTCTATGTTATTTAGGCAACGGATCGATCTGACTGCAAATAGACAAACACTTGAAATGGAAAACAACAGAGAAATAAAGTAATCAAATACAAGAACACAACAAATTAATAAGGAGTTCACCCTATCCTCCAGGGATACATCTCTGTTCTAGCTCTCAGTGGTGGCCTTCTTTTATTGTGTCTTAAAGCAAATATTTACAAAGAAGGAGCTTAATATGAGTCTCCTGTCACAAGATAGTTTGGTAGGGTGGCTCTTGGATTCCCCAAGCCACTGGAGTACACAGAATCTCAGCATTACCAGCTTTCTGACCTCTCGGGTCTACAATGGAGGATCCTAATGTGGTGCTCAGTCCCGACAGATCCCCTTCAGGAATGGCTCGAATTCCTCAAGCCCTCTGGTGCTCGATGCTACCTTTGGTCAGCTCGGCCCTCTGTCCTCTTTCTACTTTTTTCTTTCTCTATCTACTTTCTCTATTCTTCCGTGTGTGTGGGTGTGTCCCGTCTTTTCGGTCCCTTCTTCTTCTAGTCTGTGCATGGCTTTAAAGCCACTCGAGCTCATGGTTGTTTGATTCCTCTTCCAACTCCATCGGATCGCCTGCTACAGCTGCGCTTGGAGTTCCCTGTCTCAACGTCGTCATGAGACTCACAGGGAGCGGCCACTTGTCCTCCTGCAAACTGTTCCAGCTTGCGTCATTGGTTCATTTCTTCAGTTATGTTATAGAATGAGTTATTTGCCTCCTTGGCGGTCAATTCGGACTTCAAATTCTTTCATATCGTGGCTTAATCCCCCGTCACTTCCATCTTCTCCATTGGGTGTGATCTCAGCCATTAGATCTGGAGCCCCTAGATCTAACACCATCTGCTCGTTTCGCGAGGTTGACTTGCTCGACCATTAGCGCAATGAGCAACGGTTTTCTCTCTCCTCCGCCTGCCATGCATCGGGTGCTGAGTGGAATCTCTCTGTTTCCACCAAAACTGCTTACCACCCATGGATGCCTTCGATCAATACCGTCGGTTTTGGAGCAGGTCCCACCTTTAGCTCTTAGCCTTTTATCCCACAGTTTTCCCAGCTCCCACGTGACCAAGCACTCGGGGTTTCTCCATTTTGAGGGTTTTCACCCAAAACTCCCTCTGTTTCCCGATTCAGGCTCCCCAGGGGCTAGTTTCACCTCCCACGCAGTCTCCATGTGCCTCATTCAGCGCACTTTGACCGAGGTCCTCGTCGTTCCATGTTGGCTGCCAACTGCCACTGGTTTAGAGGTGTTTTTTATCACTGTTCTAAATTCTTTGAAGTCTGTCCTGACCTGGTACAACCATGGTTCTTCCAATTAGTCTTTATGGATCCAATTTGGATCAACAAGTAATCAAATTTAGGGAAGAGTGATGTTTTTGAACTAGGAATACCATCAGTGACAAATCTTTTTGCATGACCTAGTGGAATGATAAAAAATTTCTGAGTGGGACCCTTAAAATGATATGAAAAGAGAATTTTTTATCACTGATGGCAGGATGAAAATACTGACAATAACATGACCAATAAGAAAATTGGATCAATCACTTCAGCTTCACTTTTCAAGGGAAGGGTAGGATTGACTGCTGATGGACTTAAATCAATCACATCATCGAGTAATGGTGTGCTGGGAGAAAGCTTGCAGTAACTAGTTGGAAGTTATTGTTGAGAAATATTAGGGTTTTGCAACAATTTCGAGGCTTCATCCATATGAAGGAAAAGGTGAGTTTGATGAATTCGTTCGCATAACCTACAAGGAAACCTAACTTTACCCCTGGAACATTAATTCATTAGTTGATGGACCGACAGTAAGTTAATAATATTTAGGCCATGATTCTAAAACTTTAGGAATAGTAGGGAAATCCTTAAGATGGTGGTCACCCTTACAAATATTGCAAGGGTATTTGGGCTTGCAATGTATGTTGGAGGGTTCCTCGACATTATCAGCACTCACAACAATGGTTGGTTGGTTTCCCCCTTTCTTATTTTGCTTCTTCTTCTTCTTAGCTTCCTAGTTATTATCATTAATACTTTTACCATATGAAGAGAAGAAATGGAAGAAGACATGATGGGAAAAGAAGATAAAGGGTCAACTGAGGTTGATGTTATTGAGGTGGAGAACATAGTTGAGGTGGTGTAGCCTGGGTATTTGGGACCAACAAAGTTGAAAAAAACCATACCAGTAAACCTATCGTGAATCCAGAAAGGGACAACATAGCCATGTAAGGAGGAACAATATTTCCAAAGCAAGGGAAAGACTAGGGTCCTCATTAAAATGGGTTCCTTGATTGGCAAACTATGGAACTGTTGCCATCAAAATCAAACTAAGGTATACTAAATAGTAAAGAAAACAACAAACACAAATAAACCCAAGGAAGAAAAAATACAAACAAATACAATAAACATTTCACAATGAAATCACCAGTTGGTGATGGAATCCAACATCGCAAAAATCAATATGAAAAGTGGCTAGAGATAGAGCAGGTGGAACTAGTTATGTTGATAACTTGCTTAACATCACAACCTGGTGCATGTATCTCCACATAAAGAAAAGTACCCTCCAAGAAGTGTTACACGAAAAATTGTCACCATGAATTTCTGTAATCAATATGAGTCTATCAACACTCATACATACCTCCTTTGCAAGTCTTAAACCTCAGCTCTGCATATCAAGCTTTGAAAATAAGAGAAAGTCCTTAAAAATCTCTAAAACTCTGGTTTTGCACTTTCTCTTAGCATTACCTGCGGTACCGCACCCATCGTTCATGTCCCCTGCACACATGACTGCTCTGTATCTGCATTTATGGGTGCGAACCCCTGTAAAAGTTAAAAAGGCGCAAGTTTATTCTTAAAAACTCACTTTGAGTCAATTTTGGAAGCTTCTAGAGGGAATCTTGCGCTGGCAAGTTCACTCCTTGAGGGTGGATGCATCCCATTCCTTAAGGAGCTAACCCCTTGATGTGAGGATCTTATCCCCTTGAAGGAGGACTCTATCCCTTCAATGGTGGACATGTAACCTCCTTCCCTTGCACTATAAAATGAAGCTTTGGGCTGGTTACTTGGGAGGTTGAAAGCTGAATATTTTTTAGGGTAAATGTTGTGCGACTTAGTCTTCCTAATTGAGATTTTGAGAGGAGAGTACAAACCTTTTGATCTAATGGGAGAGAGTGAGGCTTTGTCAAAGTGAGGAGATTCCTGCTTGGGACCTGGGAAGGCCTTGTACAACATCAAGGCACCAAGGTTGTAAAGTTCTTCTTTCTCAAAGTTAATACAATCAAGTTTATTTTTCTCAATGAGCTGTGTTTAATGGTTTATTTCACAGACTCCTTGATCACTATGATGAACATGATTTATTATGTTAGCTATGCAGGTGTTCTTTGATGTGTGCTTGTTTGTGTTTGCAGGTTATTAGAAGGAAACTCTTTGAAGTTGTTGGAGCAAGGTTGCCACAAACTAGCGTTGGACTTAAGGTAGGGTCTAAAACACCTCTTCGTTTTTATTGATGAATCGTAATATGTTTAGAGAAAAGTAGATTTGCTTGTCCTTCTTGTTGCTAGATATCAATTGATACTAGGGAGATCGGTCTTGTCTACAAGAATGATTTATCCGCTTAACAAGAAGGCCCAAGTGATGCTAACCAATGTCTATCTAATCCAGGTGGATATTGGTGGCCACCCTCCTATTCCACTTGGACCCCCATATTTGTTTCTTTCAGTTTCCTTAATTGTAGCACAATTTACTATTTTTGGCAGTTTTTGAGGTCCTAAACTTCTGGAGTCGTTTTGAGGCCCTAAACAACATATTTTTTTTTTTTGGAAAATGGGTTGACTGATGGCCATTAATATGGGTTTACAGTCAAAAGTTGTAGTCCTTGAATAGATATTTCTAACAAGGTATCATACATGTCAAACAAAGATCATATGCCAAAGCTACAACCTCAGGAGGTTGATGTACCAACTAAACTAATGAGGCCCACAAACTTTTGGCACTTCATCTCCTCAGGCTAGGTTTTCGGATGTTTAGAGTTTTCCATTGTTTATCAATAATAAAAAGGCTTCCAAGCCTCATTCTAACATAGTTCAAAAGACATGTAGCCGCCACATCTCTTCTCAGAGATAGCTACCATCGTCCGAGCTAGTTTTTTTCCATTCTGCATATAAATAGCTTTCAGTATTCGTTACTAAGAAATTGAAGTTTAGTTTTCATTGTAGCTCTATGTTTCTATCTAAATCTATATTTCATTTCTTTCTTACATAAATATGGATTAGTGGTGTTATAGTGGTCTGCTCTTTCTCTTTTTGTTTGTGAATGTCCCCAACGAGGTCAAGGTATAAGGAGTTAGGACTTGAACTGTTTGAACCTTTTCAAGACTGACCTCACTGACCCGACAACCGCCCATGGTGGAAGAAAAGAAATATGAGGAAGCATGAGATCCTTTCAAAATATTACTCGAATAATTCCTCGAGCGACAAAGGAACAAGATGGTGGATAATTTTTCCCAGATCCTTCAGTGAGTCTGAGTAGGTGAATCATCTTCATCTAACAGCCAGCTTGGAGGCACCACTCCCTTTAAGGTACAAGTTAAATTTGAAATTCCTGTATTTGAAGGCTATACAAATGTAGATGTTGTAGATAAATGGTTAAATCTACTAGAAGGATATTTTTCAATTCATCATTTTTCTAAGAGGGAAAATATTACTTTTGACTCCTCAAAGTTGTCTCCTACATCAAGGATTAGTGGGAAACCTAATGTGAGCAGAGGGATGAGAATGAACCCTCATTATTTTCAATCGTGCCCACTTGGACTTCTTTTCAAGACTTTGTTAAGGAAAAATATTATCTTGTCAGGAGCTATAAAGATAAGTACATAAAATGAACCACACTGCAGAAGGGAAGGGACCAAGACATGCCAAAGTTCACAAATATTTTTCATACCCTTCGCACAAAGTTGGGTATCAAGTATTTTGAGCAACATATGGTACTCAAGTACCATGACTATCTACACAAATACATTCATGACAAGAGGGAGTTCCTGGACATTTCCTCGCTCGACACCGCATACCAATATGTCATTAAGATCGAGTGGAAATTTGAGCAAAATAAGTGAGACTTTGGATCTGGGAATCTAAAGTAAGGAAACGGTTCCCCCAAACCACAAAAAATGGACAAATACAAGGCGGGGTGACCTAGGAAAACCCGACGAAGCCAAAAAAAAGAATAGCATCATGAAGACGAAGAAGGCCACAAGGAAGTGGTGTGAGTTCCACTAGAGCCCCACTCATAACACAAGTAAGTGTCGTGCCAAGCAGCCACTAGTGTTTGAGCTGAAGGCTTTAGAGTCAGATGCATGTTCCAATTATGAGTTAGAACATAAAAAGGGAAATGCTAAAGGGAAACAGAGTATTGATGTGGAGCCTAGTGCCACCATTTCCACCACCAAGGTCCAAAATATTAAGCCTGGAGATCTAGAGGAATGGGAGTGTCTCTTCCACTCACAGATGTGGGTGAAAGGGTTTGCATTGCAATTCATTGTCGATAATGAGAGCTCAAATAACTTCATCTTAGCAAAGGTCATTAAGCGGTTGGGCCTACTAACCACACCACACCTGCAACCATACACCATCAGGTGGCTCCACCAAGGACAAGATCTATGCGTTTTCCAGCAGTGTCACCTTCCCTATAACATCAAGCTCTTCACGAATGAGGTATTGTGTGATATTACTCCTCTTGAATTTTGTGATGTGTTATTAGCACAACCATACCTGTGGAAGTGTCATGTTGTGTACTAGTCTAGGCCTCGCACTATCATTATTTCTCTTAGCAATAAATTATATAGGATACTAGAGGTAGCCCCACCTACCACCATCTCTTTTATATCTACTAAGAAATGCAATAAGGTCAACTCCCAAATTGGGAATTTTTCTTTCTTTCTGATTCACTCTCAAAGTAAGGGGAAGATCGTGGCCACATCCATGGCCCCAGGGAAGGGTTCCTCCACACAGCAAAATCAGGTGGATAAGGTCATGGAAGAATACAGGGACATCTTCTCCTCAACCAAAGGCGTACCTTTGCACTTTCAAGTCAAGCATTCGATTAATCTGACTCCCAGAGCACCTATTCTCAATGGGTCGATATACCTCCACTCCATTTTGGAAAATGAAGAAATTAAGCGGCAGATCCAGGAGTTGTTTAGAAAGGGTGCATCTGACCAAGTTCCTCACCTTATGGGAGCCTAATTGTACTTCTAAAGAAGAAGGATGGGACTCAGAGGCTCTACATTGATTATCGAGCTCTAAAAAATCACTGTCAGGAACAGGTATCCAATCCCACAGATTGTTAACCTTCTTGACCATCTCAATCGGGCCAAGTATTTCAACAAGATTTATTTGAATTATGACAATACTTCTTCAGATGGTGAAAGTTTTGGATTTGACATCATTTGCCTATGTGTGACAAAATAATGTGTAACACATATCCTCTTGATTTAAGATGTCCTTTCCCCCATTGAAAGAATGGCTATGACTAGGTATCTTATGTCTAATAAGTTAAATAATGTGGAAGAAAAGAGGTTTCCTAAAATTGTTTCCAACTCTAGTCAAAACCACTAGTTTGGGTCAAGCGGGGATGGCATAAGATTGCCCAATATTGGGTAGATCATTGGGTGATTAAAGGAAATGGACGCTATCATATCCTCTTGATTAAAGTTATCATTTCCCCCAATGAAAGAAGTTTTATGACTAGGTATCTTATGTATAAGAAGTTAAACAATGTAGAAGACAAGAAATTTACTAAAATTGCTTCTAACCCTAGCCAAAACCACTATTGTTAGCTCAAGCAGTGATGACATAAAGATGCCCAACCCTGGGTAGACTATTAAGTGATAAGGGAGGAGATCATTTTGTAAAATAAGGATAATATTAAAAATATTATTGCATCAAAATTTAAGGTGAAATTGTGGGTGATAAAAAGTTAGAGGGAAAAAAGAAACTAAGATATTTTAAGGATTTGATCAACCAAATTCTCGAAAACAAAAAATCTCTCTTTGTCTTGACCAGTGTAAAGAAAAAAATACACATTGCTAAAATAAGAATAAATTCTCATGAGCTTCATAGTGAAATTGGGCATTGGCCAATTCTTAAAACACAATGGTATGGAAGAGTTTTTCACTTTTGTGATACTATGAGGGTTGAAGATGAAAAACACTTTCTCTTAGATTGTCCAACTTATACTCACATTAGATCTAAATTTCAACATATTTGTCACACTACTAACCATATTGAATTTTTAAAATAACAAAACTAAGATGATCTTGGAATCATTTCTCTTAATGTTTTTTTAGCACATAAATAAATGTCTTTTTTTTGGTCAAAAGAGCATAATTATATTATCATCAGTGAAATCTAGAGTACAAAAATAGGATGCATGCCCCCCTTAGCTTCACTACAGATAGAGAGGAGAGCTAGGGGTGCCAGAGATAACAGAAGATGCAACCACATAACCATTATTTCTGATAGGCTTACTAGCCTTACATTACAAAAAGATGACAAAAAAAACCAAGAACTTGAGATAAACATGTCACAGTGGGTGGTGAAGCGGAAGTCCAGGAGGGCCTGCATGGAAGATGACCTGCTGATGCATATGGAAATCAATGTGCACCACTCGAGCCTCCATATCACACAAGCAATCATTGAGGCACCTTTGTTTATGCAAACTCTCAAGCAGCTCCAGAGTTTCATTAAGGTGGAATTGGATGTCATTAAAATAAGCTACCAATTTGTTCCAATCTACACACTAGTGATCTCTCATGATGTCCAAGTTGGCCTGGATGCCTCTCAAATGATCTACAATCGTTTCCAATAAGGCTGAAATCTCCACTCTGCTTGGAAAATGCTCACGAGGTTGAGCAACCACATCTGCCCATTCATCGCTAACTATATCCTCTATAGCCGAGCTCGAACCACTGTGTTGTCGTTGAGCATGTCCCTGATGCCCTCGTCCACGGTGAGGCCGCCCAAGCTATCGAGGCATGATTGGCCATCTCGAAAGCCACTACCCAAAATGACCGGAAAGGGAACAACCACGCAAGAGGAGACAACCAACTGTACACACCCTAGCTCCCACGAAAAATATCACACACAATCCACTATGGCCTTACAACATTGACCAAGCCTAGCCTTCGAATGAAGTTGGGCAGAAACCACACTGCTAAATATCTTGAACAATGCTATGTCATTATCAGTCCACATGAAAAACACGAGAGGTTTGACCATAAGTCTCAACCCAAAGCCATACAACCACACACTCAGCGGCTCACTCAATTATTTAGTACACATCACCATGAGACAAGTAACCAGGGAATTATACTTTGCCCCGCGACCAGAAACACAACCTCCTTTGCTAAATTTGCCAAAGAGCCTCAGCATAAACAAGTGCCACCACAGACCTTGAAAAACGATGAGAAAGTTATCTTTAGAAATCAAATGTGGCCACCAATAGAGTCATTCCTCCCACAAGGCAATGAGAAACGTCGAATTCTAAACCACCACCAGCAACCACACCAGAGGAAAACACCTTAAGAAACTGGAGACCTTTGAACCCACCAAACTATGACAACCATCTTGCGGCGGCTCCCGGGGTTCCACCCTTCATATCCAACCTTAATGCACCATAGAGGAATAAAACCTCTAAACAAACCAGAGTCCCATATTAACGCAAACCAAATCGGAAAAGAAGCCACAACGCCAGAGACTCAACACTCCGTAGAGGGCTAGCTACCCTATGGTCCTGGCAAGCTCGCTTGGCCTTTAACTCTCTCTTCCTCCACCCTACACGTAGAGTTCGTCGCCCAAGAAACAACAATTGTTATGCTATCACCACCACCGAATACAACAACCATAAGCGGGTCTAGAGGGTTCAATCAATCGTTGACCTATTGCATCACTCTGTGGTTCAACATGATTACACCTACTGTGTGCCTCGTGAGATATACTCTAAAATGAGCCTGTCAAATGTTGATACACCCCATCAAGGTAGCATAGAAATAAAATGTTATTTTGAGTAATCCTTTAACGTTTAAAATTTTGATAAATCATTTTAATTTTAATAAATACCGTAAGAAAAAAATAAAATGTTATTTTGAGTAATCTTTTAACGTTTAAAATTTTGATAAATCATTTTAATTTTGAGTAATCTTTTAACGTTTAAAATTTTTGATAAATCATTTTAAATTTTTAATAAAATAATTTAAGAAAAAAAAAAAATAAAAATGAAAAACAAATATTTTAAATAGTGTAATTATTATTCATATGTTTTTTGAAAAAGGAGATGACTTTTTTTGGGGGGCAGCCTTATAATTAAGTGGAAAGGATAATAGTGTTTGCGTGGATCACGAAGGCTTCCAAAGGACCTCATGGCTTATAATTGGAGCTTGGTGGCATTAAAGGAAGGGTGAGGATATATCATGTGATGTGTTTATAAAGAATTTGTGGTTGTTGTTTAATTTTTAAATTGGATAATATGGATTATTTATGATTATTTATTATTAGCAGTAAAAAATATATAAATCAAAATAGTGGTAAATATTGAATTTTTAATATTATATATTTATGATCGTTAAGAAAAAGATATACATGTAAAAAAAGGGGTGTTTTATTTTATGAATAAAAAAAATTAAAAAAATAGATTGATTATGAATAGTTTTTTTTCAACTGTCGTACCCGAAAATGAATGATGATATTATATTTTAAATAGAATGTATTATGAATAAATATAATGATGATATTATATTTTAAATACAATAAGTAGAGAAGAAAATAAAGTGTAAAAGAATTATATATTTAAATATATATATATATATATATATATATATATATATTTTATTGAATGGTAATATTTTTAAATAAATATATTATGAAGATGAAAATTAAAAAATGGACAAATAGAGTAAAGCTATAAGAAGAAATTTTGGCCTAAATCACATTCAGAAAATTTTTGTCTAGGCGTTCCAAACCAGCTAGTGTGGTTCATCGTTAGGACAAGTTGAGGAATCAGATCATGGCTTCATATTAAATAGGGAGAGCAGATCCATCAAACGGCTAGGTTGACAAAGTTGACCAACAACCACTATAAAGAAAAACGGCTACATAATATTATAATGTTAAAAAGCTAAAAGGTGAAAAAAATAACATTATAAATATAGTAATTAAATTATAATATATTATATATGAATGTAATACTATTTTATTTTAGTCAAAAGGTAATAAAAAATTAATATTATAATTATAGTGAAATTTATTTATTTATTTATTCTTATTCTTATTCTTATTCTTATTATTTTAAATATATTTCCAAAGTGATTCCATTTTATTCATATAATGTTCTTTGGTCAATAATATATTTAATTCCTTATTGATTTATATACTAAGGATAAGTAAAGGGGGTATTTTAGAAGTTTTTCTTCGGTTATTAGAGTAAAGTTGTAAATAAATTAGTCTAGATTTATTTTAACTTTGGATCTAACAAGCATATAGAGGGATCAAATCTCTTGAGATGCAAACATTTTTTAAAGTGAAAAGAGATTTAATCTTTCTCCAGGCTTGGTAGATCCAGAGTCAAGATGGATCTAGGATGGTATAGTACATATCTAGTTCACATTAAAATATATTATTTATAATTCATATTCTCCATATTAAAATGTTAAAATATACCACCTTTATTGGTTTAGTGTATGCATACATTTAATTGATTTTATTGTTTAGATTTTTTAAAATATTATATATCAAGTCCATATTAAGCATTGAAATAATTAAAAATATTCCTCATACATTGAATTAGAAAGTCAATCTCGATGAAATAAGAATGCTCTTAATATTTATCTTTCTATATACATTTCATGTTAAAATCTTTTGCTCAATTGTATATTGAAATATTCTATAGCTCACGTTCAACTTTTCTTTGTTATTGATATTTTTAAAATCTTATATATCATTTTAATTCACATTATTTTATTTTTCTCTGTGTAAAGTAGATATAAAATTATGTTATTTAATATGGACATTGATATATTTTATTTATGGTTGACAACTAAATATTTTTTGTTATTTGTTTTAAATATCACATACTTAAGATGAATTACACATCATGTAATATCAATAATACTATTTCCTGTAATCTTCATATTAAATAGTGAAGAAATTACATTTCTTCCTCATAATAAAATGTAAATTATTATTTTCTACACATTTCCATATTAAGTAGCAAAGAAATTACTTTCCTTCCTCATATTAAAAGGCAAATTATTATTTTTTATTTCTAGTTACTTTATATCTCTATGTAAAGTTGTGTAAAATTAAGGTGCAATTTGAAGTATTTAAATTATGGCCAACATTAATTTCTTTTATTATTACTATTTTTTTAATTTGTTAATTTAAATTATTATTTTACTATTTTTAAATGTAAGGTTACCTGACAACATCTCTCTCATACTCAGTTGTAGAATGCTTATGGAAGTAAAAATTTAAGTTATGGATAAAGGATTATTATTGTAAAAGAAAAATTAAAGGTGATTTTATTTATACAAGTTTTTGTATTATTTAAAAAATCATCGTTGTTATTCCTCGATGAAGTGTGTTTAGAAGAATCGAGAGGCATCAGCCTATGTGCCTTCTAACCTCGAGAGTAAGATTTGCATTGAATGAGGGGGGTGGATTGGTCACCCCCATGCATCTACCCACGTGCATATGGGTTGGTTCTAGAAATTTCCATGTGTAGACTTGGTTCGCAACAAGCGGGTGAAATGTAACATTCTTTGTTATTTCCAGTTAGGGGTGCATCGACTCCTCTCCCCACTAAGGTTATCAGTGATCATGCTACGATGTTTAGGCATGACAGGAAGGGGAGTGTGTGTGCCTTAGTGGAGATATATGGTGCCTAATAGGAAGAAGGAGCTCACTGCAATTAGGATTCCATTGAAAATTGCAACCTTGGGTTATCAACAATTTTCCATCGCAAGCAAACTTCAAGTGGGAAAAATAGTTATAAACTAGAGGGAGAATAGAACGACGTGCACTCATAGAAGGTACTTTCTTTTGCATAAAGCATTCTTATTTTCATAGTTGTAAAAAATACAGTGGATCTATTAGTTCCGACTTCAAAGATTTTTATCTGTCTTATTTCTTTTAATTCAGTTGTCTTGTGACTAGTCTCCTGGTTGTGAGTTGGGTTGTCATATATGTGGTGGATATAAGGAGGGTGGTAGACCTGAGGGACGTTTTCTTTTCATAAATTGTGGTAGTTATCGCATAAAAGTTGGTAGCCTAGTCACGATGATAAATTGTGGTGAAAGTCTTGAGAGTGGATATAAGCAGTCGTGATTAGTGTGTGGAACCATTTTAGATA
This sequence comes from Pinus taeda, assembly GCA_000404065.3. Lineage (NCBI taxonomy): Eukaryota > Viridiplantae > Streptophyta > Pinopsida > Pinales > Pinaceae > Pinus > Pinus taeda. The sequence continues at coordinate 78,057 of APFE031327530.1, forward strand.
GAGTATTGGTCTGGGGTATTGTGTGGAGTGATTCAAAGAAGGCTTGCCCTTCTATTTTTATTGCCCAGGATAATTGGAAAAGCCTCTCTAAAGGTTATTGTCCCAACATTTGTATGGTTTGCATGTTTGCTAATGACCACAATGTAATTCTCAATAGCACTCCAACTTGGGCTTTTGTTACTCCCAAGACTCCTCACAATTTTGGTGGCTTTTTGTGTGGGTTTTGGCTCAAGGTTTTCTCTATTTTGTTCGGATAGTTAATAACTCTCAAAATTTGTATTATGGTATTCTGGCCCACTTGGCTTTTTGTATGGACACTGGCTTTAGTAGGCGATAGGCAGACGTCGAGGTTGCACTGTGGTGAGTGTGGTGTGAATTGGAAGCATAAGAGTGCTCATCACTTGAGTTTCTTCAGAATTTTTACCACCGACAATGACTCCTCTAGATTTAGGCTTCACCTTCGTTGGCTAGTCACATGCAAAGGAAATGAATGCAAAGCCACCAAGGTGGTGGGTGTGGTCAAGGTCCCCAGGGGAGGAGCTAAGAACAACAACATGCCAGGGAGGCAACAAAATATTTCCAATCCACAATCCTTGAAGATATTAGAAACAATATGCAACATTTGGAGGAAATGTTTACTAAGGATCAACATGCATTATCTGACACTAAGCTACTTGATGAATTCAAACAAATTATTATAGACCCAGGATGCACTAGAGGTCATCGTAAGCAATATCTCCGGGTCTCGTTCTTGTATTAGAAAACTAAACTTGAATGGATTGGATTTTAATGGAAAGACTGGTTGATTAGTATGGCATAATTGCTCACTTGGCTAATGTATGCAAGGAGCAACACAATATACATTTTCACATGGAGAGAATGGACAATCGATTGGCTAAGATCAAGTAACACATTCCATGTTTGATTATGTCAAATGCAACTCCAAGTTCCACTGCTTGTGATCCTGAACCTATTAACTCTTTAGATTGATGTGTTTGATGGTGTTTGCTGGTTTTTTTATTATGATAGGTTTATAAACTCTTTAGTGTTGCTACTGCAAATGTATCTCTTTTAGTTTTGGACATCTTACCCTATAAATAGGTGGTTAAAAACCTAATTTCCCATTAGGAAGGTTGAAACCACCTGTTGTAATGTTGCAAGATAGTGTTTGAGATGTTGATGTAATGATGCTTTGATGGTATAAGGATACAACCAACTTACAAAAAAAAACTTTAATGTTATAGTAATTAATATAAAATAATATGTATATTTGTTATGCTTTTTTTTTTGTAAGTAAAGGTGTGATATTTCATTAGATTATGATAAAAATAAATATTGTAGCCTACCCTAGTTTGTTACTAGGGAAACCAGACTAGTGGAAATGCCATAGTTTCTTCAACATCTAAAAAACTTTGAGTTCAAATCAAATTGAGAACAAAATACTAATATTATGTGGCTTCAAACTAGCTTGAATATTGACCAACTTAATATTAGAAAAGTATATATGAAGAGTAATAGGAAAAAAGAGTAATGAGTACTTCATCCAAATTTGGGAGATTCAAACTTATCATTAGTGAACAATTCCTTAATGCTTCATGCTAAGCAGCCTGAATCTGGAGGAATGCCTAGGTGTGACTCATTTTGCTTCATCAATTGATCAATTCTCGGGAAATAAGCCGAATTTTTTCCAATATGAGTAGCATTTCCTTCCTTGTTGTGTTTCGATCCATTAGCACTCATCCCATGAGCATCTTGAGATGCTAATAGATATCAATGTCATGCATGTAGTGATTGAGTCTTCCTCTAGTGTGCTCCACATCTAAAATCTAGTCCTCAAGTTCTCTAATAACTTCTATATCTAACAAAAAAACCTCTTTCTCCTGCAATCATTTGTTCAAAATGCTCAATTTCCTCCTAAATCAATGTTGGTGTGTTTTCCTCGTACTTAGTGGTTGTGGCCACTACTCTTTGTTAGGCTCAATACTTTCCCATTTCCTTGTAGTAGGCTACCCTCCTTCACACATTGGCTCTTTGTTGTGGCATAATGCTTCGTAAGTTGAGACATGGCTCAAAGGTACAAAAATAAACGAGAATAGTGGAAACAAAAGGGAGGAGGGGTAGAGAGCGATTTAGCGCACAATGTAGAGATGTCCAATTAAAATGGAGTTTTCTTAGCCTCGCAGAAGAGAGAAGCGTTGAGGGTCTTAGAGTAAAAACAACAGAAGAAAGGGCGCGAGAGAGTGATGTATCATGGTAAGAAAACGAGTTACACAATGAAGAGGAAAGTGTGAAAGGGAGAGTCAAAACCATGTATATTTGTTAATTTACTTATTAGCAATTTAATGAATTATATATAAAAATAAATGGAAATTATGTATAAATTCAAATATTGATAGATTAGTCTTTATGGTTAGTTCCCTCAGTTAACACTCCATGTGTTTTAGAAAATTCTACATTGCCTACCTCCTCCCTCATGTAGATGAACCTTACACATAGTGATCAAATGATGTCTTTGCATATGCATATCATCATTCAATTCTTCCCACTTTCAGATTAACTCATGTTAGACTTATGGTAAGTTCCTCCTACTCGAAAGCATAATTTATCTTTAGCTCCTTCGAACAATCCTTCAATCCTTTATACATAACACCTATAAATCCAAATATATCACATCATAACACTAAAACCCTTTCTTTAATTCAAATTCCCTTTCAATCAATTTTCTCAAACAACAATAAAAAAAACAAAAACAACAAACTTTCTTAATTCAAATTTCCTTTCAATAAATTTTCCCTCATTTACATCAACAAAACATTGCCAACCTTAAACTCCAATTACTTTTTGTTAAAATTATCATTATTGGAATCATTTTCATTTGGATGAATTTAAAAAATCCCATATTATTATTCCAATTGCACCATTAACAACAACAAAAAATAAATAAAAAACAACCAACTTTCTTAATTCAAATTCCCTTTCAATAAATTTTTCCTCATTTACACCAACAAAACAATGCCAACCTTAAACTCCAATTACTTTTTGTTAACATTATCATTATTGGAATATTTTCATTGGGATGAATTTAAAAAAATCCCACATTATTATTCCAATTGCACCATAATCGCGTAAAGAAAATATAAAGACAACACATACCTTGATAGATAAGAGATTGGATAAATGATAACATTTTATTTATCATGTTACAACACTCCACTATAAACAATAATGTAGTGAATTTTTTTATTTGTACGCTTTATTCTTAAAAATCCATTAATTCAATTTTAAATTTACATCATGTAATAATTCTCAACCCTATGCATAATTTATAGAGGCCCCCACATTGATTTGGGCTATAAAGAAGTTCAATAAGAATAGGAATCAAAAGCTTTCAACTCATATCCCTTTTAATAAATACTCAATTGGATTTTATAGGACTAATGATACACTTCAAATATAAAGGGTCCCCTTACATTTTGATTTCATAATGCTTAAATCATTATCACTAAATCATTATCAGTGGAAAAATAACTTTGATTTTCTAGAATCAAATTATTTTAATCATAACTCCAGTGATTCTAGGGTACTCTAATATCGAAGTCATACCTGTTTAATAATATGGTGTTCAGGTTTGCATTCTTCACTAAATGGATCAACATTGCTATTAATTTTTTAAATTTTTTTTAACGATATATTAAGTTTGTATTATTCTTTTTTAAGGTAAACGATCTATATCCAGAGTGGGTGTAATAACAACTTAGATTCACATAAATTTAAATCTATAATTTCCAATTTAATTATTAATAAAAATATAAATAATAAAATTAATAAAAAATTAAAAAAAATATTAAAAAAATTACATACAAATATTATATAAATAATTAGGTTAATATAATTATATAATGGTATTACTTTCTTAATGATTTTATGTATATATCTATATATATATATAAATGATTATAGTTTTCTATTAAATCGATTTGGTTTGAAAGTCAAAACTTTCTATATGTTGGATAAAAACTTTTTCCACAAATTTCAAGGTGTTTCAAAAAAACGGCAATTTGTTTCTTTGTAGCTACATACTTTAAGACAACATTGGATTCTCTTATAAGACTTCCAAAAAAACACTTAATATGACTATATATTTGCAAAACATATTATGAATATAAAGAAATCTAACCTACACAATTTTCTCTAGTAGTAAAATTTACTCTAGTAGTAGGATTTACATCATTTCCAGTATGTCCGAGCCCGATCTAGAAGCAGGAAGAGATCAAGCCTTCAGTTTCCTCGACATTTGTCTCCTTCTATAGTTATGGTGTTTGGTCCTAATGCACCATGAAATCCTCAAAAAATTCAGAGTTTGTCCCATTTTCCCTTGAGCTGATGAGATAGCCAAATTATCCATCTTGAAATTCAATATGTCCATAGCTACCTGCAACCTCTCCAGCTTGATCCAACAAATTGAGATTATGAGAAGGCAAAGCGAAAATGAGCATGTGACTCAGTTAATAACATTTCTCCATGCTTGAAGATCAAATTCATAATGAAATCTACAGAAATAGTCAATTGGGCTAGGTGATAACAAGAATCTTCATGCCCATCGTCAGATTGATTCTCCTTTGAGTGATTTGCTCCACAATCCATTTCTTTTGCAAATCATAATAAATGGTAGACTTGGCTCCTTGAGACCTCAAACCAAGCCATCTTCCTCTTATAATTCCTCATGGTTTCCCTCCTTGAATTGTTGTTCTCTAAAACACTCTCAATGCAACATTTATGTTTGTGCATATGTTGGACATCAAGATCCATTTCCCTCAAATTAACTTTGCAAGATAAGATCTGCTCAATTAAAACAAAGGATTGTAAGCTTGTTTGAGTTGCGCTTAGAAGGAAGGGATGCTAATTTTTAGTGTCGTTCCAAATTTAATAACAAGAGGGATCCTCCTCCACTTGTCCACCAACAGTTCTTGTAAAGCATGATTTAGCCAGGTGTGCTAGGAATCACCAAACTCAACATATGTTAGAGGCCGCCAGAATAGGTATAATGATATGGGAATTAACAAATGTTCGTGATGGGGTTTGTCAGAGGGTCTTTGAATGTCCCATCCTTTTATTTCTATTTGATAAAATCCTAGCTTGAGCTACAATATAAACTATCATGGCAATGGTTTATTGAAAGGCCTCCAGTTTTCCATCATCGTCCCTTGTTCTAGACCTACACCCTTGTTTGTTAATGAGTCCACCACCATGTTGAGATGCCTTTTAACATGGAAGGGATCAATACTTTTGAATTTTATGAGTTGAAGTCTTATTCTATGAAGAAGAAGAGCTTGAATGGGATCAAAGGTTTCTTTGAGCTTACACGCCTTTTGGATTACAACCATTGAGTCTCTAAAGACCAATAAATGTCAAATTTCCCTTGATATTGCTAAGTTTAAACCCTGCCACAATGCTAAAAATTCAACCTGGTTTTTGGTTGAAATCCCCAACCCCCAAGCGTACTAAATCTCCCTTTCTTCATCGAGGCAAAAAACTACCCCTCTTGCTCCTGCCTCCCTATGATTTTAAGTAATTATTACATTCCTCATAATTATTATTTATATAAAGTTTCGATGTGTTTGTGAGGCATCACCACTCATATTTTTTTATCATGTTTGTGCGTGTAGAATGTAAAAAGTCATGTGCAAGAGTTGTTGAGGTCTAAATATATAGGTCACACAGAAGCACAAACATAAGTTGCTAAAATTTTCATACACATGCTAGAACTTGGTGTGTGCACTTGAAACTTTATGAACAAATGTTTTAGATATTTATATTATAAATATTTTATGGTTGGGAAAGGACATTCCACATTTTGTGGGGGGGGGGATTTGCTCCTTGATTGTTAATGGTGATGGGAGACAATAATGGGTGTTACCTTATTGACCTTGTGATAGTCTTGTAAGTTTTTATTTCAGATTGATGCATTGGGGCACCATTCCATGAGATATTAAAAAGGTTCACATGTGGTCACTTATATTTTCATTTAAATTAATAAGTGTTTTGGATATTTTCTATTTAATTACTATGTATCCTTTAAAATCTCTACAAATTTGACTTTTTGCACTTTCTTTATCACTTATTATGAAATTTTAATTTGGATGGACACTCAAAACTCCTATCTGCTAAATGAGTGAGGATAAAGATAATTTGATAGAGTTGCTAAATCAATTTGATTTACAAGAAGGATAACATCCATCTCTATCAATGAATGAGGGGAGACTACACAAAACTACAATGTTCCATAAAAACTACATAATATAAAATTTAGATTAAAAGAATATTATAATTTTAAAATACTTGTTATATTTAGATGTAACAAGTATCTTCCCAATGTGAAAACAAAAATATATTCAATAAAACAAAATAAATATGTAGTATTCAAATACACAATTTCTTTTAACTAAAAAAGTCACAATTTTTTTAAAAATAGAACATCACAAATGAAGATATCTATTTTACCAAAACCTCCATGTACTTATCCTAATCCTAACTATATTTATAGTGATAAATATTATCATAAACATTATCACTTGCAAAGAGAAGAACACTATTCATAAACATTCTCATTTACTTTTCAAACTAACCTCTCAAGATTAGTTTTATTAATTAATAAATTTAATCATTTTTATAATAAGATAAAATATGATATTACTTCAAAAGTAATTAGTATATTTTATAAACAAGATAACATACCTTTAATATACATTTCATATATATAGTTAGTTATTAATTTAATATCTTATTACCATTAAAATTACATTTTTATTCACTTATTCTTATTTAACCCTAACATCCTATTGTTATTATTTTTAATAAGATAAGATTTTTATGAGTAACCCTATTTATTCCTTAAAAGAATTCATTCGCACAAATAATAATTTTCAATAACCTTAGTTTTATTCTATTAACAACATAAAGTTATTTAATTAAATAAATTACCTAGGATACTATTCATTGTACCTAATAGTGTTAATTCTAGAAATAAAACAATATATTATTAATATATAAAAATTAAAATAATAGATTTATTAATATAATTTTGGCCTAGGTCCTAGAGTCAAAAATAGTTGTTATGTGGTCCTAGAGTAAAAAATAGCCGTTATATAGCCGTTGGAGTCTTTGCTCAGTCTATTAGCCGTTATATAGCCGTTGGAGTCTTTGCTCAGTCTATTTAACATGCTAGGCCAGATCTGTTTCTTCAACTTGTCCTGACGATGAACCACACTAGTTGGTTCGAAACGCGTCGACAAATGTCTTTGTCATGTGATTTACACCGAAGCTCTTCCTCATAACTATTCATCCTCTCCATATTTTTTAGTTACGAGGTCTAGACCGATTAATTTATACTTACCATGTCACAAATTTAAATCTCATAAGAAAGGGATGAGGAGGTGAATTTCCTCTAAGAAAATTAACTATCCCCAAAAACGTTCTTTAACTTTAGAGTATTCTTATAATAACATCCCATTAATACACATAATCCTATATAAAATATATAAATACATACATAATCATAATGATAACATCCCATCCAAGTAACCTAATTCAAAACAAAAAACCTCAAATCCTTTTTAGTGGGGCTGATAATTTTTTATTTATTTAAAAAGAAATGCATTCTCACTGTTAATAAGTATTATAACTTTAAAGTGAGCAGTAGACGAAAAATTCCGCCGGGTTTGCCCCTAGAAATATCAAAAATAAAAATCTATGAGCGCATGGGCCCCGTATCCGAGACATGAATATTCTAAAAAATGACATTTGAGGTCGGCGAAGATTGGTCAAGATCGATGGGCTGCCATCGTCCACGTGGCATACTCGTACGTGGCTAAAACGGGGTACCTTCGTGTAACGGACAACTCCAACTTTCCTTCTGTTGCACGCCATCTCACTACTTAAACCCTTCTTGTGCCTTTTTTCAAAGCATTCATCGCATCCTTTAATCGCGGTACATTACACTGCACGGGCAGACTTTCTTTCCTGAGATATCTTGTTAACTCGCGTTCTAAACCTCAAGAAAGTTTACAATTCAGCCATGTCGTCTGAGTCGGATTTCCAGGTTTTGTAAATCTTAGCAATTTCTTGTTGCACATATTTTGCATACATTTTTTCAATTGAATACAGACCCATGCAGGTACCATTGTTGCGGTAGCTGACAGATCTTTTGGCTGTGCAGAATGACGACGGGGAGCAGGAGCTCAGATACCTTGGTTTTTTCCAGGATGCTGCTCAGAAGGCCACGGCTCGTCTTTCTAGTATCTACGGGTATGCCAAAGAGAATTCAGGGCCTCTAAAACAGGGGGTTTATGCCATGGAGGGAGCTGTTAAGTTTTTTGTCACGCCCGTCTACCAGAAGGTCGAGGGAAAGCCTTTGGAGATTCTGCAATTCGCGGATAAAAAGGTAAGCCGACCGCCTTTGACTTTCAAACATGAAACCCCAATCAGTTCGCTCTTGATTTTACTCTGGCTTCTTAAATTCCGCCTTGATCGCAATTTTAATTCAGAAGAGGAAATATCTACAGTAATATTTGGGTTCTGTGACATTTAATTACCGAAAAATATGAATCTAGGTTTTCATTTGGGTTCTTTGTGATTAAATTTCCTATAAGAAAGGTAGGGTTTCGTTGGGCTTCATTGTCATTAAATTAGCCGGGAAAAGAAAATGATAGGGTTTCTTTTAGGTTCTGACTGAACATTCAATCAGGGCAGCCTGTAATTCTTTTTTTTGTGGTTTTTGCAAGGTTGGTAATGTGATCGATAAGCTTGACAGTATTGTGCCCCCGGCATTGAAATCACGGTCTCGTGAATTTTATGGGGCGGCAAGAAAGGCGCCCGAAGTTGCCAGGTCCGTCGTAACTGATGTTCGACAAGTTGGGCCAGTGGAAAAGATCAAAGAAGTGGGGAAGACTCTGTATGCCAAATCTGAACCCTCAGCCAAGAAATTGTATAATAAGTACGAGCCTGTTGCAGAGAAATGGGGCTTGTTGGCTTGGTACAAGCTTCGTCAGTTTCCTTTAGTTCCCCAGGTTGTAGAGGCGCTTATTCCACCAAGTGCTTACTGTGTTGAGAAGTATAATTATGGGGTTCAGTATTTGTCTGATGGGGAGTACAGAGTGGCGGCCTGCCTCCCCATTGTGCCTGTCGAGAAGATTAAAAGCACAATCTACCGGGAATTGGGAAAGAAGGAAGACAAACAAATCGAAATTGCTCAAGAAAGTGAAGTTAAGGTAGATAGTTCGGATTCTGACTGATAAGTTCTGTTGTGTTTGGCATCGCTTACGACCGTCAAGCTAAGCTTTTGGGGCATGGATTTGGAACCGAAGATGAAGATGGCCCTAATGGGTGGGTATAAACTGTTAGTGTGCGATGTTGGTTTTGGTTGTCTGGAACTTTCTGTTATCCACTGTCTAGTGATTGATGTGTGAACTAGTGCAATGCGGATCCTTCAATATAATAAGCTGCAGGCTTCATAAAAAATTTTGTATATTGATATGAATAGTTTTTTTGTAACTAAGGTTTACAGTGATATGTAAATTACCTCTATGAATAGTTTATTTGTAACCAAGTTTTTCTGTGATATGTAAATTACTATCTTTTGGATATTCTTGCATGAAATATTTTCACTCATTAGTGACATGTTTAAATAATTTCGGATGCATTAATAGTCCAGTTACATTTCCTTTTTTCTTCTTCAGGAAATTTATGTAAAAGCTGAAAAGCAACCATAAGTAATGGATTATAAACCCCTTATTAGTACTAAACAGTAAATTATATAGCTATATATAGATACTATCTAGAAGAGTTAGATAATAAAAAAGATGCATCATACTAGATGGATTCAGGAAAGGTCACTATCAATGAATCATAAAAAAGGATACATCATACCAGATGGATTCAGGAAATGTCACTATCAATGAATCATCAGGAAATATCAATGAATGGTCAGGAAATATCAATGAATCATAAAAAAGGAAAATGCCATTATCAAGAATATCATGGTATCAGTGAATCATAAAAAAGGAAATGTCATTATCAAGAATATCATGGTATCAATGAATCATCATGGTACAAAATAGTCTAAACTCGAATCACTCGAATCATCATCATGTGGTATCAATGAATCATCATGGTACAAAATGGTCTAGACTCTTATTTGGTTTAGAAGTCTCATCACCAACCAAGAAGATGCATCATACTAGAACCATCAATGAAACATCATGGTGCAGAAGAGTTTATCATGGTACAAAGCATCATACTAGAACCATTAATGAAACATCATGGTACAAAAAGTTTGGTACAGAAGAGTCTAAATTTTTCCTTGGTTTAGAAGTCTTATCACCAACCAAGTTTTTTTCCTTTGGGAAATATTATTAAAAATTTTCCAAGATTTTTTTCTTAACCACCCGCTATTCTTTAACCATCTACCACCATCTATTCATAGACACTTGGGCTATTCTATGAACCTGATACCACCATCTATTCTATGACCATCCATTCATCATCTATTCATAGACACTTGGGCTATTCTATGACACTGACACTTGGCCAGGCCTCACACTTGGGCTAGTATGGTTGAATTAGTTTGTTTGTTTTTCTTTTTTTTTCTTTTGTCTTTATTTGTTATGGTTGTGGTTTGTAAATATTTTTTTATTATTAATTTA
>APFE031327530.1:88941-116814 GCA_000404065.3 Pinus taeda
AATTATAACATAAATAGGTAATGGAAATGGATTTGGATTTGTAAGCCCTTATTTTACTAAATGGCAATTGGATTTTGATTTGTTCAATAAGCGAAAACTCGAGTTTCTATAGAGGATTGATTTGGGTGGAACTAGAAAAGTTTGTTCTTACTTATATACTAGGAAAATTTGTGTCCACAAGACATCTCAAGGCAATAATAATGTGTTTCTTTCTTCTTCAGAGAGACATCTCTTAGGGATGACCATAATCATGTGCTTCTCTCTTTTTCAAAGAGAGACCTCTCTTAAGGATGGTAATAATAATGTGTTTCTCTCTTCTTCAAAGAGAGACCTCTCTTAGGGATTTTTGAAAACTTTTTTCGAAGAAACTTTTTATTAATTTCATTGGTAAAGGAGGTAAAAGCTTAGTGAGAGGAGCATCCCATGGGTCAATTGCAAATGATTAATTACACATTCACCTTTCTTGGATAAGGAAATTTCTCCTCTTGCCCTTACTTTTGAATGTTCTAAACACATGCTTTTCAGGCTGCGAGAGGTATGTTTGTAAACCATTGAATCATCCCCACCCTTTTGAGGATTATTATTCTTCATCTACTTCCTCATCCCTTTGGATAGAGAGATTGTAAGGGGCTCAACTTGTTGATTCCTCTCATTAGAAGATATTGATTGAAAGTGGAAGACAAGAAAATTCCAAAGATAAAAGTGGAAGATAATTATCTATGGTTGGGGCCTTAAGAGTAAATGCCCACAGGGATGTTTCCATATGATTTTATTAACCTTGAACTATAGATTACTAACTAATTCTTGAAGGAAATTGGATATAAACGAGTTGATTATTGTTCATAATCCTACTTCATCTTACAAGAATTGATGATAGATGGGAGAAGGTAGATTGGGATCATGGGAAATAAATTGCTTATGTGAATATTTATGGTTTCTACTTTAAGAGGAAGATAAAAGCTTTTTCAACAATGCATGGCTTCTAAAAGGTTGGGTGATGGTCAAAGAAGCCTTGAATCTCTTGGTGCATATTAAGATTTTGGGGGATTTCCCTCTTGGTGCATATAAAATTGGGGGCCAAAAAGTAAGTTGATGGTTTATTGGATTTCTTTATAACCAATTTTGAAAGGGTAGGAGCGCTGGATATAGAACCTACATAACTCAACCCAAATTGGATAAATAGGAGGACAAAAGAGGTAAGGATGGTAAAGAGTTTAGATCACTTCTTGGTTTTTGAGGACCTCCCTTATCTTTAATGCTCATAAATGTGACACTTGGAAAGAGGCCACAAGTAGCAAACTTGATGGATGACTTCAAGGCATGCCCATGCAACAATATTTAGATTATACCTCGTATTACAATCCTTGAAGTCTGCCTCTGCATTTAGTGAATGACTTGTTTTTTTGCGAGGAACCTTAGGGGATAGACTTCAAGTGAGCTCTTAGATTGGGTAACCAGTGCTTAGTTTTAACTTCAAGTCTAAAAAAAATCTACAAATGATTAATGAATGCTTTAGGGTTTTCTTAGATTAGGTTGAGAATCTTTGACACATACTTCATAAGTGAATGTCAAACCTTGCCCTCAATAAGAGATGCCATAGAAAGCTCTGAGATTAGGACTTAGTGCATATTTCCTCAAGCAGTGCAAATAAACAAGGAATACTTCATAAGTGAATGTCAAACCTTGCCTTAGATATTCAATAAGAGATGCCATAGAAAGATATGAGATTAAGCCTTAGTGCATATTCCCTCGAGAAATGCAAATAAACAAGGAGAAGAGGCTATGTTTGCAAACACATATAGCTACAAAGGGAGACCTTATCAAAGTCTGAAATGTCTCACAGAAGGGTGCATCAAATAATCCTCAGAGTACCCTTCCACAAGCGCTGGATATCCTCAACAACCAAACCTAGATTCGTCCATGAAAACTTCAAGAAAGGGCTTAGTCTCCCTAGCACGCAAAATCCTAAAATCACAAATTTCCCTGAGAGTTGTTAGAAGCCTTTGTTAAAGGAGGATCGAGTAGACCTGAAATGATCATGAAAACCCAATGAAAAACCTAAGTAAAATGACAAATAATAAACCCAAAAATTTGACCTTCCTCTTCAAGTTTACAAGACTACACAAGCGGAGCTTCATAAAAGATAAGGTGTTATGTCATTTGGAGGGAAAATTAGGCCTTAGTTTATACAAGTCATTGATCCTTTTAGGAGGGACCAACCGACTTGATAATAGGAGGGAGATGACTTTTAAATTGCATTAGAAATTTTAATTTTTTGAGTCAAAACCCCCTCAATCAGTTAGGCCAAATTCAATTCAATTGTTTGATCCTTAATAAAATCCCTTTTTGACTTTGACAAGGATAAACCCATTTAATTTTAATTTTCTTGAATAAAAGAAATTGCTTGTAGCACCTCCTTTGGGTTCCTTAACCACTAAATGGGGCTCCAATATTTAAGGAATCATATCTCCTCAATTGTGAGGAGTTATTAGATGTACTACCTATCGTGAGAATCAACATGATGAGGACAATCAAATGGGTGATCCTTACCCAAAAGACCCTGATCTTCCTTGTCAGTTATGTCATCAAAAGCAGGGCTTCTTTTGGTTGCTACTTGGGTTGACATCAGTGACAACCAAAATTTAATAGAGGAATCATCTTGCAAGGGAATTTTAACACTGGATCCTAGTTTGGAGAATTAGGCTTTGAAACCTTCTAGAGCCATTTTGAGGCATCAAATGGAATTTTTGGGGGTTAAAACTTTCTCACTTCAGTTTTGGACCATAGGGTTCTAATCTACACTTAGATATTTCCAATGGTGCAAGAATCACGCCAATTAGAGTTCATATGCAAACGTTATGCCTCTTGAAGTTGACCTATTTTGTTGACCACCATGATACAAGGTGATGACATGTCAACTCCCATTACTCATGCAAATTATGTTAGCCACTTGTTGAATTTCAAGAAGATTATAGAAGGTCCAAAAGCATAACTCTAGTTGAAGGTTGAGGGAGTCAAACCTTTGTTGAAATATGTACCTAGGTTTGGTCTTCATAATGACACATGTGGTCACCATGATTTTATGTATTTGATTCATGTAAAGAGAAAAATAAAATTATTATTTTCATTTTTGAGACATGGGTTTCATGTTTTAGGTTATTTGATTTATAGGTGAAGCGTCGATTGATGCTTTTAGGGCTCGTCTTTGAGTCGACAAGTGATACACGTCATTGTCATGTATGGAAGAACTTTTTGGGCATGTTACATATTGTAAAGAAAAAAATATTTGAGTCAAAATTAGAGTCATAGACTCTTCAAGACCTTGTCACTGTGCTACACCAAGTCAACCTTCAAAAGGTTGAAAAGTCAGCCTATTAGGGCACTCGAAGAAGCATATAAATGAAAGCACCCGACCTCATCTAACTGCTAAATGGGGCTCCAATATTTAAGGAAGCATATCTCCTCAATTGTGAGGAGTCATTAGATGTACTACCTATCATGAGAATAAACATGATGAGGACCATCAAATGAAGGTGATCGTTACCCCAAAGACCTTGATCTTCCTTGTCAGCTATGTCATCAAAAGCAGGGCTTCTTTTGGTTGCTAATTGGGTTGACATCAATGACAACCAAAATTCAATAGAGGAATCATCTTGCAAGGGCATTTTAACATTGGATCCTAGTTTAGAGAATTAGGCTTTGAAACATTCTAGAGCCACATTGAGGCATCAAATGGCATTTTTCAAGGTTAAAACTTTCTTGCTTTAGTTTTGGACCCTAAGATGCTAATCTACACTTAGATATTTCCAATGGTGCAAGAATCACGTCAATTAGAGTTCATATGCAAAAGTTATGCCTCTTGAAGTTGACCTATTTTGTTGACCACCATGGTACAAGGTGATGACATGTCAACTCCCATTACTCCTGCAAATGGGGCTAGCCACTCATTGAATTTCAAGAAGATTGTAGAAGGTCCAGAAGCATAACTCCAGTTGAAGGTTGAGGGAGTCAAACCTTTGTTGAAATATGTAACTAGGTTCGACCTTCATAATAACACATGTAACCATGATTTTATGTATTTGATGTAAAGAGAGAAATAAAATTATTATTTTCATTGTTGAGATATGGGTTTCATGTTCAAGGTTATTTGATTTATAGGTGAAGTGCTGATTGAGTGTTTTTAGGGCTTGTTTTTGAGTCAACAAGTGATAAGAGTCATTATCATGTAAGGAAGACCTTTTTGGGCATGTTACATATTGTAAAGAAAAAAATATTTGAGTCAAAATTAGAGTCATAGACCCTTGAAGACCTTGTCACTGTGCTACAACAAGTCAACCTTCAAAAGGTTGACAAGTCGGTCTGTTAGGGCACTCTAGGAAGCATATAAATAAAAGCACTCGACCTCATTTAAAGGATATCCATTTTAGCTCAAATAGTTTGATCATAAGCATAAGAGAACACAAGAAGATCTAACCAAAAAGAGAGGAGGCAAAAGGAAGCAGAAATTAAATTATTTAAGGTTTATTTTGGGCTAATCTCTCACACGTGTTGATTGTAATTAGGGCATATTCTTAGCTACTAAAACACTGAATTACATTAAGGTTAAGGAGTTGAATCAAGGGTCAAAGAAGCATCAAAATAAAAGTTGAATAGTTAAACAAGAGAAGCCAATCCAAGCAAAGGTAAGAAGAGATCTAAACTACCTCAAATCCATCACATGTGTGAAGTGCAATATTTGTAGGAGGTCGAAAGTTGAAGGTAAGAGAGGCCAAAGTTGCACGTCAAAATTATTGGTCAGAGGAGAAGTGGAGGTTGCTACAAGGAAAGTTTGACTTGGGTTGACTTAGTAAGAAGGAAGTGCTTCAAGGAGAAGTTCAACTTGGTCTTGGAGGGGTCTTTCTCAAGGGTCATACATCTTGGGATTCATAATTTGAATTTCTATAAGAAGAAAAGATTTCTTGTGGGTTTTCCTCTCAACAACATTAACCCAACTGGCTATAAAGCTATGTTAAATCTCAAACAAATAGGAGTAGGTGTTCTTTTCTATGCTTTTGTATTTTGTTCCATAGATGAGAAGAACAACTAGGAGTTGGAAGTTAGAGAGCAGAATAGACGAGGTTAGAGTTTTGTAGCATCCTTATAGGGCACATCTCTTAAGTAACTCCTTGGAGAGTACCTCTTCATATGGACTTGCATATTTTCATACCAGAGAAAAAAGAGTAGAGCAGCCTTACCTTCTAGTTGGGTTTTATGCCTAAGGGTTTCCTAGGGAAAAAAATTTGTCTATTGTGCATGGTGTATGCATGCATTTGCTTCTATTCTCTATTTCCGTTTCTATTTCTGTTTTTATTTGTTTGTACAATTAGAGAGTGAGGGTTTGGAAATAGGGAGAGTGGGAATGAGAGGAGGGGGAATATTACAGCGAGAGTTTGGTGGAGGTAAACTACAAGAGACAAATATATTACAAGTGGGATGCTTTGAAACATAGTTTACAATATTATCCAACAATAAAATGTCATCTGTCAAGAGTTTGGATAAGTTTAACTAAGATAGTGTTCAATCGAGTAAGTGAAACCCTAGTTGTGGAGGGAGGAACTCCAAAGGCATCACTATGGTTTGAGGAGGCACACTCGCCATCTAAAAACCCATTCACTCCAGTCACTGATTCATGAGGAAATTGGAAAACTTCGGTTGCACTAGGAACTTCCATAGAAGAGACTATGGAAAATACCAACATCATCCTCAGGTAAGTCCAAACACCTAATTTTGGACTAGAGGAAGTACAATCAAAATATCACTACTTCAAGTTACTTGTGCCACCACCTTGTAGATATTCATTGGAAAAACAAAGGCTATTTAGGGTTGTGTGAGAAACCCTAACACCTTGGCTAGGGTTTTGAGAACCCTTCAAACTCAAAAAACTACATGCCGCCTTGAGGTGGCCCTTTTGAAGGTGGATCGAGCACTGGAATGAGACTTTCCAGTATAGTCCAAAAATTGAATAAATGATACATCACCAAGAATAATCTCCATTTTAGGTGGTGTTAACCATTGAATATAACTTGAAAGACTCCATGCCT
Source organism: Pinus taeda (assembly GCA_000404065.3). NCBI lineage: Eukaryota > Viridiplantae > Streptophyta > Pinopsida > Pinales > Pinaceae > Pinus > Pinus taeda. The sequence continues at coordinate 95,022 of APFE031327530.1, forward strand.
GACAATATGTCAGAGACTCATGCACCATCAGAGTTCATATATCATCAGAATTTTTTAACTCTATCTTCTTATTCTACATTATACTCAAATTTAACAATCCCTACGAGGATGTTGTAAAGTGATGCTAGTGTGATGAGTTAAGTCATGTAACAGGCCTAGATAACTTGGGACATTGTCATCAAGTGAATTTACTCTGGGAGATTTGTTTTACTTGGTTAATTATTAAGTACTTTCTGACACTTAATTAGTGAGTTTTTTTCCTCCAAGCATAACCCCAAAGTCAAAGTGCGGCTTGAAGGTACGGCCTTCAGTGAGTCCTAATGTCTAGAGTCATTTTATATTACCATACTAGATCACTCGTAAAGTTTCCAAGAATTTGATCAGGTCTAGGGGTTAGTTTTTTAATTTTAAAAATTTCCCATTGGATCGAAATTTTAAAAATTTCCGATTTTAGAGTGTAATAAGTGATGTCTAGGGAAGTTGTATGGGGTATATGTGCTCAAAATAACATCTCTCACCCTTAAATATCTACTAAGACACACTTTAACGGGTAAAAAATAAGTTCTAAACCATCAAAACCCACTTTTCCTAAGATTAATGGAAAATGTGGTAATAAATTGAGCCAACAATTAAATAAATTGGAGAAAATAAATATCCACACATGTTAAATGATGTGGAATATCATTAAGGAGTTAAAGTAAAAGGATAAAATTATGTGGAATCCACCATGGACCAGGAATCAAGGATAAACATGTGGCAAAAAGGGAAATCAAATTTCTTGGAGACAAACCACGAGTTCTCAAAGACAAATCCTTCGAACTGTGGAGGATAGCTCAAGTTCCACATTGAGTTGAGTATATGATAGATATTTGATTGAATTTACTTGAGATGAAGTGGAGAGTGGTCACTCTAATTCACACATCCACATGTCCCTCTCTCATCGCAACAGATTCTGAAGGATTGCATGGATGGGCATTGGGATTGTCACCCATTTACCTTGGGATTGTCACCACTTTTCCTTGGGATTGGCTCCCAAGCCCATATATCTGCGTTTTGGGCTCTCACTTTGTATGATTGATATGAGCTATTGGGCTTAAGGATACTCTGCGAGATTGTATGCTTGTTGTAAGTTAATACACAAGATTTTGGGGTTACATTTGAGATGTTTTTCTCCTTGTGTATGGTAATATCTTGATATTTTTGCTCTTATTTTTCTACTCATTTCATTATGTTATTATTTCCATTATGCTTTTCAAGTTGTATTTATGTATAACTATCTTACATTAGCATAAGGATTATTTACTTGCTCTAGATAGAGAATTATTTAGTTGATGTCGAATATATCTCTAAAATTTTCTCATCATTGTATGCGATTAAATCCATATGTATCTAATTTGTCTATGGGAAGTTGAGTATAAAATATTTCTTTGGATCAAGCTTCAAGCATGAGGGCAAGTTCTTGGAGGAACCAACCCATTCTTGAAATACTCAAAGGAAAACCCACATTTGCTAATTCTCAAGGCATCATCTTTCGATTTATCTTGCAAGGACTTGTGGCCTTAGCTCATATTTCAAGCATATTTCTTTCAAAGTAATTAATTCTTCAAATCATTGTCCTTCATTCATACAATTTTTCTGTTTTAGAGCTAAATTATGGCTAAGCAAAGAGGATAGTTTACTCATACTCTTTAGCTTAGCCTTTGTAGATTATATTGTATATACAATAGCAATTTTTTTGATTAATTTCAAAGCTAATAATTGGTTTGTCTTACAACCCTCTCTAACTTGTTATTGTGGCAGCTTGTGAGAATCATTGTGTAAAACATTTAACAAATTGTTTACAGGACCATTGGCTCTCATTTTAAGGCCAGCGTTTAAGGAGATTATGAGCATTGAGACTATATTTTGGCAAGGCCGAGTTCTCTTTTAGGGAAACATTATTCTCTCTAGGCCAAGGGCTTGAGGAGGCCTAACCTCTTGTTTTGTGCAAATATTCTCCTCTTCAAATCTGATTTTATATCTAAAGCGAACCCTCAAATTTTCAGATTTCAAGGCTTCTCTTTGGCCTCCTTTGTATCAAATATTTCATCAAGGAAATTCTATGGTCTAAAGCTTTCATTGTAAGGTTTTTTCTTGAGCTTATTTAGGGTGTTTACATGCTCTCATCTCTTGTAACTAAACTAATAAAACGTTGGTTTTTTCTGAGTGCTTGAGAATTTTTCCCATGGTATACCTTCTCTCCATTTAGAAGGAGAAACTTTGTGTGGATTGACTAATGTCTTGGTTAGTTGCTCTAATATTCTTCACTATTATCACTTACTAATTTCATTTCGTGCATGATTAATATAACAATCATAACCTTCTTTTCTTTCGCACATGCCTGAGATTAGTTTATACTTTGCCACTTCCATTTTATTCAATACTTGTGCATTCCATTTATAACAAATGAAAGTTTTATTTGAGAAAACAAATATTTCGTTTTGGTAAAAATTTAAAATATCTTACTTTGCTTTACAGGTTCCTTTGGAAATATTGCATCAATACTTTTATCAATCCATCTTCATGTGGCATTGTTGTTATTTATGATAATTTCTTGAAGTATTTTCTTGTGCTATTCCATTTCAATTGAAAGCTATTGGTGACATTACTTGAATATTTTCTCCCATTACATTTTTTTTTTGAAACAGAAACATTCTCACATGCTTCTCATTTAGGCATTCTTAGCATTAATTTTCATCTTTAATTAACTTACCTCAAAGCATAAGCTTGGTTGAAAGACTTTTATTACCCTCTCTCGCTAAACTTGAGGAACTTATACCCCCTTTTGCGGTTAACATGATGACCTTGTAGACGTCGGAGCCATAGTTTATACAACGCCAGAGACATCGGGTGGTTGGATATTCCACGAGAGACATCATTAATAAAACTTCAACAATCTTTTCCTAGGTATCCCTCCACAACCCACGCTAGAGACTCATTTCAAAATAGTTTAAAGAAAAGTTACATCTAGATTGACATTTAACTTCAAATTTATCAAGATAATTAAATTCTACATTAGATAGATTGCATCTCATTCCAATTTACTCATTTTAGAACACTTTAAGGTTACTTGAAAATTTATTGGTTTTATGTACTTCTCATAATGGATGGTTTCACTATTTCTTGATGTAATTATCTCTTGTTATTGAGTACTTCCTTTAGTAAGTGCAACATCTATTTACATTTTTTCAAGTAGTATTTTTGGATTTATTGATTCTCATTTGCAAGCATTGTATATCTTTCAAATGACACTTTTCTTATTTCACAAATAGTTTGTATATTTATATTTGCAATTTTTACTTTACTTGCTAAGTTGTTATCTCATGTACTTGATGTTTATCTCATGAATTGTTGGATATATTCTCTTGTTACTTGAGTATTTCTTACTAGTACAATATTCTATTTATATCTTGCAAGTGACATCTCATTATGGATCTAACATTGTTCTCTTTTGCAGGATTGCTTGTCATCATATTTCGATCCGAGCAAGTACTTGTTATTTACTTTGAGCAAATCGTTTTCTATAAGCACTAGCCTATTTTCTTTATCTTTTGCATGAATGATTGAATATTACTCATGTTTATTTACTTGCTTGTTCATATTTTAGAATCACGTTACCTTTGATAAGCTTTCCTTTAACCTTAATCTCTTATAAACTCACATTTCCATCAATCAACTTTCTTTAGGGACTACCCCCCTTAACTTTCACTAGGAGAGTGATTTGACGAAGAGAGCTGAGAACAGGTGACAACCCAATCTCTTAGTTTGCCACCAAGTCATACCTTCTGGGGTTGAGGATTTTTCTCACATTAACTATGTGTGCAAGCAAGACGACAACATTTTTTGGTGTGGTTGTTGGGGAAAAGTCTTCTTGTACTTGGAATACGACTAACTTTTTTTTTTGCATATTAGATTTTTAGAGTTAGATTTCTGTTCAAGTGGTGACTCCATTTGACTCTAATTCTATAAGAGTCTCTACTATGATAAACCCAAGTGGTCTAGTTAGCCCCATTCTTAAGCCTAAAAGGGATTTTAGAGTGAGGTTAAATATACTATCTCATAGTAGACTTCTTACTAATATTGGGTAGGAGGCTATTCTGATATCCATTTTCTTTTTCAAGAACAAGAGGAGCCAAGAATCATGAATGATCTTTTGGATCCTTGTGACTTTACAAACATTAATGACTATCCGCATAATATCCCTGACAAGGATATTGAAAAGTTGTCTTCTTTTCAAGGTAACAATGACATTAGCGCTGCATCACATGTTAAGAGCTTCAATGTTTGCATTACCAAGTGGCGTAACGCTGCTAGCTATGATGATGTAAATACAAGACTCTTTGTTCTCTCCTTAGAAGAGGATGTTCTTGATTGGTTCACTGAGCGATCTCCTAACCCTTATAACTCATTACAAGCCATCATTGGTGCCTTTATGGATAAGTATGGAGAAAAAAAGGAAGCCAGGCACATGATAAATGACATTGGCCATATAAAAAAGAATGAGAATGAAACTATGGAGGATTTTAACAAGATATTTAATGATTTGGTGAAGAGCATGTCTCAAAATGTTAAGCCTCTTGATTTTTTTTATTTATTGTGCTCTTATTTGGATACTTTTGGTGGTGACACATCCTATGATATGAGAAGGAAGGAACTCGCAAACATGAATGTAGATCAAATTGAAGCCTTGAATATGGAAAAGGCTGAGCATGAATCAAGAAAGTCAGAAATTCTTGTTTATAGTAGAGACCCATCAAAGTCTCATGATTCCAAAGGGAAGGGTAAGGAGGAAAGTACCCATGATCCTTTAAAATAGCTAACCCAACATGTCAAAACCATGGAAATGAATCACACTAATTAAATGAATTCCATTCAAAATAGATTGGTGGACGTGGAAAGGAATCTAGTTGGGAGATTCCAAAATAGAGGAAATGAGAAATGCCAAAAAAGAGGACCTCTCAATGAGCATAGGCCACCAAATCCACTTGAGTCTACTATCTTAGTTGATAATATAATTCCTTAATGCAGACCTTGTGATGAGATGCATGATGAGCCCATTTTCCCTTATGTGATAAGGATTTTAGAAGGAGGAATGGCCAGGACAAGTGAGAAAATTTTTTGTTGGTAGATAGCATCATTGTCAGTGGAGAATTGCATGGAAGTTATGGAGAAGAGCCAAAAGGTAAATAGAAAGAACCCATCTTCCAATAGTGTGAATAACTTTGGTGAGTTGGATAGGATCACATAACTATATGTAGAGAAGCCTTTTATCAAATCAGATCTTAGAGATAACCAAAGATATAGGTTTGACTATCCAAAGAAAGGGCAAGGAACAAGAGAAAAATAAAAATACCCCTAAGACTTTCACTACACCAACATCTGGGTTAAATATTAACTTGGGAGGTTGGATAAATAATGCAAAGATTTTAGTACCTGTGACTGAAATCCTAAAGATCCCCTCCAAAGTGTCAAATTTGTTAGACCCATCAAACTCTCATGATTCCAAAGGGAAGGATAAGGAGGAAAGTATGCATGATCCTTTAAAAGAGATAATCCAACTCATCAAAACCTAAGGCGGAAAGTACGTATGATCCTTTAAAATAGCTAATCCAACTCATCAAAACCATGGAAACGAATCACACTAATCAAAAGAATTCCATTCAAAATAGATTGGTGGACATGGAAAGGAATCAAGTTGGGAGATTCCAAAATAGAGGAAACGAGAAATGACAAAAAAGAGGACCTCTCAATGAGCATAGGCCATCAAATCCACTTGAGTCTACCAACTTAGTTGATAATTTAATTCCTTAATGCAAAACTTGTGATGAGATGCATGATGAGCCCACTTGCCCTTATGTGAGAAGGATTTTAGAAGGAGGAATGGTTGAGACAAGTGAGTGCCAAATAAATTTGGCTTGTAGAGAGCATCATTTGTCTATGGAGAATTGCATGGAAGTTATGGAGAAGAGACAAAAGGTAAATAGAAAGTCCCCATCTTCCAATAGTGTGAATAACTTTGGTGAGTTGGATAGGATCACATAATTATATGTAGAGAAGCCTTTATCAAATAAGATCTTAGAGATAACCAAAGATATAGGTTTGAATTACCAAAGAAAGGGCAAGGAACAAGAGAAACAAAATACCCGTAAGGCTTTCACTACACCTACATCTAGGTTAAATATTAACTTGGGAGGTTGGATAAATAACACAAATATTTTAGTAAAGATCCCTCCCAAAAGTCTAAGTTGTTGAACGCCATTGATGCACCTCATGGGAAGGAAATGTCAAATTTTTCTAAGGATGGATTTGAGGATGCCCCTGTCATTTTACAAAGTATTTATATGTGTAGAGGTAACAAGTACCATCAACCCTTATTTATTACATTATTGGTCAATGGGTTACTTTTGCATAGTTCTATATTTTATTCTGGTGCATCATCTTGTGTCATGACCAAGAAGGTTACACATCAATTAAAATTGAGGATTTCTAGACCTTACTACAACATTTGTGCCATGGATTCTAAGATTATTGAAGTTTATGGTTTGATAAAGGATCTTCAAGTCCACTTGGAAGTGCACCATGATATTTTGATCACCATGGATATTGTGGTGATTGATGTGCCTGATGTTTGGGGTATGTTGTTATCTAGAAAGTGGGTAGTTTGAAAATGGATCTAAGTTATGCTACCATCCCTAATAATGAGGGCATAATAGCTAGTTTGGATAGGGAGTTGGAGAGAAATTATCATGTGGAGAATTCCAAGAAGCCTTATAATGAAATTGTGTATGAATTTGATGATTTGAGAAATTATGCTATTTTGGTTCACTCTATTGCTCCTGTGGAGAAGAAAGTGGAGAGTAAGAAGGATTGGGTTTGGCACATGATTTTTGATTGTGCCCATCCAAAATTTGGTAAGGGTGCGAGAATTGTCCTTACCTCTCTCCCTTGGCCATGTATTCAAGTTTTCCTCTAGATTAGAATTTTATGCCACTAACAATGTAGCCGAAAATGAAGATTCATTTTAAGGACTTGAGTTGACAAAGGACATGAAAATTAATTTTTTTAGTATAAACGGGAAATATGATTTAATCATTCTTCAAGTAAATAATCAATTTTCTTGTAAGAATGATAGATTAAAGAATTATCACAATGTTGGTTGGGACAATATGGAGTATTTTGATGCATTGGATCTTCAAGCAATTCCAAGGGAAGAAAATAAACAAGGTAAAGAGCTGGCAGTGGTTGCATCTACTTTACATCCTGTGGAGAACTTGATGGATGATAAAATGAAGATGGAAGTAATTTTTAGATAATCAGTTCTTGATAGTGTTTAGCTTTGATATTTAATGATGAAATCTAAGTGATTTTATTTTTGAATAATATGGAGGAATTATCGAATTTTAAGGTTGGCTACAAAGAGAAAGGTGTTGGGTTGTGTTATATTCTTTCCACGACTAGCCTACATAGTTAAACGGGGGATTAGAGGGGCGACGGAGCCCCCCCTTTGTTGTGCCGATTGTGCAGTGAGGGGGTCACAGGGGGTTTGAATGGGGCAGGTAGCCCCCCCTCTATGGGGTCTAGGGCAGTGCGTTGGGGATTTTTTTTTGGACCCTATATTAGGTTAGGGGGACCTACCTATGGTTTTCTGCATGGTTTTGGACGTGATGGTTTTCGGTCCATACTTTTGGTCGCAATGGTTTTCGTCCATGGTATTTGATGCTTTGACATGTATAAATATGTATTGTAACATTGAAAGGAACATAATGAAAAATCAAGCTGGTAGTCTCGGTTTTGGGATCCAGGGGAAAATCTCTGTGTATATGAGTTTTATGTGTTACGCTCTCACATTGTTTATTCGATGTGTTTTTAGAATTCGTATGCAGGTAATTTCTGTATGAGGTTAAAACCTACATTTGGTATCAGAGCAGTTTTGGATTCAAGGGGACATCTTTGTTGCTGGGGGGTTTCGCTCGGGCCTATGGTAGACCCTGTTCAGTGGGAGATCTGCGGGATCGATTTTGGTGGTGAAAGAAGATGACGAGCAGGGGAAAGATAGAGATCGAGAAATTTAATGGTAAGAGTTTTGAGTTATGGAAACTCAAGATGGAGGATTTGTTGGTGGATAAAGATCAGTGGATCACGGTAGATCCAAGCACTAAACCAACGGGGGTGTTCAATGCAGAATGGAAGAAGTTGGATCAGAAGGCAAAGAGCACAATACGGTTGTGTGTCTCAGATTCAGTATTGCTAAATGTATCACGGGAAGCTACGATGAAGGATTTGTGGGACAAGTTAGGGACTTTGTACCAATATAAGTCTCTGGTGAATAAACCGTTCCTACGGAAAAAGTTGTATAACCTGAGGATGAAAGATGGAGACTCGGTGATAGAGCATCTACATGCATTTAATACTGTGGTAAGTTAGTTATTGTCTATTGATATTAAAATTTCAGATGAAGATAAGTGCATTAGTTTGTTTTGTTCTCGACCAGATTCGTGGGATAGTCAGGTTATTGCAATAGGTAGCAATGCAATTGCCTTGCAGTTTGATGAAATAGTCTCATCCTTGTTGACGGAGGACATGAGACGAGAAAATATGGAGAGTGGTGATGCCTTGTCTGTATGAGGATGGTCCCACAACAGAAACAAAAATAAGTCATCGAGTGGGAGATCTAAATCTAGAAGGAGATCTAAATCTCTAGGAAAACCTATAAAGGTGGTGTGCTGGAAATGCGGAAAGGAAGGGCACTATAAAAGGGACTGTAAATCTAAAGCTCTTGAAAAAGGAAAGGGATCTAATGATGCTCCTTCTGTAGAGGCAAAACCACCTCAGATGAGGGTGGGGATGTATACTTAGCTTCTTCAAGTACACATGTAGATCATGAGGCATGGTTGATTGACTCAGGTGCATCTTTTCACTTCACTCCCCATAGAGAGTGGTTCTGTGAGTATGAGAAATATGATGGTGGAGATTTCTTCTTAGGGGATGATAGGAATGCTAGAATAATTGGTTGCAGAAAAGTAAAGTTGAAGTTACAAGGTGGAAGGGTTAGAACACTTCTAGGTGTTCTATATTTTCCTGCATTGTCCAGAAATCTGATTCCTTTTAGCAAGCTGGATGATGCAGGTGTAAAAACAATGTTCAAGAAAGATACCTGCAAGATGGTTCAAGGAGCACTGGTATTGATGTGGGGAGTTCAGATTGGAACTCTGTACAAGCTGCAAGGTAGCACTGTTATTGATGGGTGCAACAGTTTTGTGGTTCTTGAAAGTGGAGTAGAAAATCTAGTGGTATTTGGAGAAAAGACCATGCTATGGCATCAAAGGCTTGGACATATTGGAGAGAAGGGCCTTCAAATACTTCATGGTAAAGGTATGATAGAAGGTATGACTAATGGTTTTCTAGATTTTGATTTCTGTGAAAATTGTGTATATGGGAAGCAAAATCGGGTGAGTTTTCCCTCTGGTCGTAAGATGATGTAGGTAAACCCTGCAAACCCAGAATATTTCCTCTTCTCATGCATATAAAAATGCACCTTCAATAACTACCCAATTAAGACTCCAAGTACGGGCATTTCTACACCATTCATTTGCGGAAGCTTCTCAAACATCTGTTCACAAATTTTATGGTTCATGAAAATTGTACTCCCAACAATCATTTCTTCATGTGATTAAACCCAACTCACATATGACTGGATTTTAAAATCAAAATTCAATAAAAAGAATGCGCCCATGCTTTAAAAGCTCAACCTGGAAAATTCATACCACTACACATCGATTTCAGGCATCACAATATAAATGAGATTCGAACTTGTTCGAATTAATGCCAGTGAGAACGTTTAAAATGAATGCCAACGCTCCCAATTTATATTCAACCAGAATTCAAAAACCAACATAACAACAATCTTCATTATGGTACTCATTCTGTACCAATTTTCCCCAACGCTAAATTGTGACTTACCATTCGATACATCATCAAATTGACAATGCTTCCTCTGCGCCCTTGACTCCTTCTATAGGAACTTTAACACAAATTAGCATCGATTTATGTAAATCAATATGTCTTCATCCGTCGAATCTGCCACTTCTGTAAAACATCATTACGGCAATTATATAATTTGACCTCTGCATTATTTATCACATCTGGCAATAAAACGTTTCCTCTGCGTTAGGATATGATCCATCAAATGGATTAACCTCTTGCACCATTTCCAGGTCCGAGCCACATTCTACAATTACAATAATATTAAAATCAATTTTAAAACTTTGCTATGGTACCATTTATTTCTGAATTGACACAACACATACAACCAATCCAATTTGCAACTGTAAAACACTTTTCTTCGGCATTTCAACGCATCCACATCGCCTCTGCACAACACACTGTCACAAATTCACCACGCTGTCCATATTGTTTCCTTCACTTGACTCTGGAACCCAACAATTAAAATCGTTTTAATTGAATTCCAAATAAATAAACAATGTTTAAAAACAACGCCCTACGCCTTCTCTCACGTCTGTCCATAAATGCAATTGACATCAATTTCAGTTCCCACATAGATTTAAACATTGCGTTAACACATTACGACTTGTCAACTTGTTTGATCGAACACCTCATTCGATGACACATCCAGCTATACCTTTGATTAATCCAGCACTCCTCCATTACCCTATTCTACGTGTCAATGATTCAATCTCAAGCCAGAACTTAACTTATCAAACCAGATTTAAAACGTTGTTTAACCTTTAACAAAGTTAACACATTCCACATCAATTTGCCATCATTCGATTTCTAGATCTATATTCAACTTCATAACATGGTCAACAACCAACCGAATTCAATCTAACAGAAACAGAGTTATGCCAGTTCACCACGAAATCATAATTATCTTTGGTTCTTCTTCACACAGTTCTTTAACTCATAAATTCGGTCTTAAAATGTTTCTAACAAATGTATTAGGCAATTCGACTTCCGAGTTACAGAAATTTAAACACCCAATTTCTAAATCCACCAATAAAGCTCTAAAACACACTTATCATATTAATAATGAAAATTCTTACAAACTTTTCTTCCTGCCCAGATATTCAACATTCATGGGCCTTACAATTTTCCCAGAGGCTTACAACCTTGGGTATCCAAACCTATTCTCAATCACTCTAATTTCACCTCTCAAACTTCTGATCTATTTACCTTTGAGGCATATCAATTTATACAAATTCCAAAATGATCTAATTTGAGTTCAATCCCTTTAATATCTCAACAAATCCCCAAACATCTCAACACCCCTAAAAGATAGATTTTTATCCCTAAAACCTTGCAACCAATTCTAACTTAGGCTCCATCATTAATTCTAAATCATCTCAAGGCTAATTTCTCTCATGTTTTCCAATTATTTGCAAACACTACAAATCCTCTCATATAATTAATTAAAAATATAATTAATCACTCGAAATCTCATAAATATTTACATAAAATTACTAATTTCTCAAAAACAGGAAACCCCTAGATTTAAATAAAAATACAAAGTATTTTCCCAAGTCTATTCTCCTGCATCAGACTCCCAAGGTAGAAAATGATCATGATCTCCAGATCATGCGTTTTAAATCTTTGTTTGCCTGGATCCCACATTTTGTTTTGTAACTCATCATCTATATCTATTGTTTGCTTCTTTTCTCCAGGTCTCCATATCTTATGCTGTCTTGATGCACTTACACAACCTGTCTCCATCTTCATTATGCTGCTGCTGCTTCTTTTCTTTCTTGCTTCTTCCTCTGAGAAACTTTCAACATGATTTTTCTGATTAATTCAATTTCTTGGTCCAATAAATCTCCAGGCTACTGATTTCTTGCTGCCTGCTGAGCTAAGACGGCTTGCTCAGTCCTTACTCGTTCAATTTTTAATATCACTTGCTGACTTCTTTCTCCTGTTCTTACTGTCACTTGCTGACTTCTTGCTGCCACCCAATCATCCAAACCCTCTTGTCTTCTACAATGGAAAACTTCTTCTCTGTTTTCTCCTATCAACAACGTACTCGATTGGTACATTGTGTACTCTTTTCTGCTATCTTCATCTCTCTGCATCTGCAATTCCCAGCTCTGAAATTGAGATTCTTCTTGTACTGAATTTTGACTATTCAACATCATTTCTAGCAACATAACTTCCTCATCCCATGGATTAGAAATTTCCACAAAATTCTCGTCTTCCTTCATTTGACTGCTCAACTGAGTCAAATGGTCTTCAGTACCTGCAATAACACCTGTATTCACTAAACACTTGTTAAAACAAAAATCATAAGGCATCAATGCCTTTGCCAACATTTCAGAATGATGTCCTGAATTATCCTCCACTATCAACACATCAATATGCTGATCCAAACTTTCCAAAGAATTCTCTGAATAATTCTCAAGACTGACAACTAGTCTTTCCCTCACACCATATGCCTCCATGATGTCTTTCTTCTCTTGTTCGCTGTACTGAACTCTTTCTTCTGCTGCAATCTCCCTGTCATACTCTGGATTTACCAACAAATATTCCAACAATGCAATTTCCCTATAGCATTGCTGAAACATTTCACTATCATTTACAGTCCCTGCACTCACACAAAAGTCTTCAGTTTGAAAATCACAAAGTTCAACAGTCTCAACTGTTGGTTTATATGCCAGCTCTTCAAGCTGATCCTCTTCCTCATTCACAAGAACTCCCTCTTGTACTGCAACATCTTCAAGTACAAACACATCGCTGCTTTCTTCTTCCGAGTATTTATCTCCTGAAAGAGTCTTTTCCATACTTGTGACAGCTTCACAAGATTGCACATCCTCCTTAGTAAAACCTGTAATCACATCACAATTGTCATCTATAAAAACACAAGATCTTACATCATTCAGTTGATCTGGATCTGTCCAATAACTCAAGAAATCATCAATGATCTCCTCCTCTATTTGACCAATGGAAACATCCACTTTCAACTCAGCTGTTCTGAGTTCTTCACGACTCAACTGTATACTCATCATCTGCTCGAGCTTCTTCAGCTCCTCCGTTAACTGTATGTTTATCTGTCAATCTCTTTTCTATTGTAGCCTCTGCCACTTCACTCTCTTCCTCATGGTCCAACCATGTCTCTGGTCTTTCATATTCTCCTGTAACAACTCCATCAATAACTCAAGATGCACTGCTATCTCAGCTTTCTCTTTCTCATACTCTTCATCAGTCAATTGCTTCAATATGCCATTTTCCTTGGCATCTTCCTTCTCCCTCTTTCCGCTGTGGCCTCTTTCTGAATCTCTGCTCTCTCCTTTATGAATTTCAGTAGTCATCTTCCTCGCCATGAGTTTCTCACCCATGAGTTGCACCAAGCCTCTACAACAACAAACTCTCTTGCTGCCACTTACCTCACCAAACCTTCCCTCCAGATCTGGTCTTTTGGTAATCATCCGGTCCTCTGCTGGAACCTTTTGAGCATTTCTCCACTGTCCTTCAGGCTTCATTCATCTGCAACTTTCAAGAACACACTTGTCCTTTTCATTCAACCTCTGTTGAATCTTTAGGTTCTGCCACATTCACCTAGAATCCCTTACTGGACTCCTTCATCACTGCATTTTAGCTGTGATCTGCTTCTTCCTGCTGAGACTTTCTTCAACCTGCTTACAACCTAAACTCTGCAAACAACTTTCAAACTAGAGTCAAATATCGTTTGACAACTCACCTTCAAGATCCTGTTGATCTTGCTTCCCTTCTTCAACTGCACTTGCATATCTGTGCTGCAATATTCATTAGCTTCAAAATCAGATATTCATTCATCGCATGCAATTAACTCAATTAAAAAAAAAAAAAAGCTCGATTCTTCACACAGAGCTATTCCAAATCTGATACCAAAATGATGCAGGTAAACCCTGCAAACCCAGAATATTTCCTCTTCTCATGCATATAAAAATGCACCTTCAATAACTACCCAAGTAAGACTCCCAGTCCGGGCAATTCTACACCATTCATTCGTGGAAGCTTCTCAAACATCTGTTCACAAATTTTATGGTTCATGAAAACTGTACTCCCAACAATCATTTCTTCATGTGATTAAACCCAACTCACATATGACTGGATTTTAAAATCAAAATTCAATAAAAAGAATGTGCCCATGCTTTAAAAGCTCAACCTAACAAATTCATACCACTACACATCGATTTCAGGCATCACAATATAAATGAGATTCGACCTTGTTTGAATTAATGCCAGTGAGATTGTTTAAAAAGAATGCTAGCGCTCCAAATTTATATTCAACCATAATTCAAAAACCAACATAAGAACAATCTTCATTATGGTACTCATTCTGTACCAATTTTCCCCAACGCTGAATTGTGACTTACCATTCGATACATCATCGAATTGACAATGCTTCCTCTGCACCCTTGACTCCTTCTGTAGGAACTTTAACACAAATTAGCATCGGTTTATGTAAATCGATCTGTCTTCATCCGTCGAATCTGCCACTTTTGTAAAACATCATTCCGGAAATTATATAATTTGACCTCTGCATTATTTATCACATCTGGAAATAAAACGTTTCCTCTGCGTTAGGATATGATCCATCAAATGGATTAACCTCTTGCACCATTTCAAAGTCTGAGCCACATTATGCAATTACAATGATATTAAAATTAATTTTAAAACTTTGCTATGGTACCATTTATGTCTGAATTGACACAACGTATACAACCACTCCAATTTGCAACTGTAAAACACTTTTCTTCGGCATTTCAACGCATCCACATCGCTTCTGCACAACACACTGTCACAAATTCGCCACGCTATCCATATCTTTTCCTTCACTTGACTTTGGAACCCAACAATTAAAATCGTTTTAATTGAATTCCAAATGAATAAACAGTGTTTAAAAATAACGCCCAACGCCTTCTCTCATGTCTATCCATAAATGCAATTGACATCAATTTCAATTCCCACATAGATTTAAACATTGCGTTATCACATTATGACTTGTCAACTTGTTTGATCGAACACCTCATTCGATGGCACATCAAGCTACACCTTCGATTAAGATAGCACTACTCCATTACCGTATTCTACGTGTCAATGATTCAATCTCAAGCCATAACTTAACTTATCAAACCAGATTTAAAACACTATTTAACCTTTAGCAAAGTTAATACATTCCACATCAATTTTCCATCATTTGATTTCCAGATCTACATTCAACTTAATAACATGGTCAACAACGAACCGAATTCAATCTAACAGAAATAGAGTTCTGCCAGTTCACCACGAAATCAAAATTATCTTTGGTTCTTCTTCACACAGTTCTTTAACTCATAAATTCGGTCTTAAAATGTTTCTAACAAATGTATTAGGCAATTCGACTTCCCAGTTACAAAAATTTAAACACCCAATTTCTAAATCCACCAATAAAGCTCTAACACACACTTATCATATTAATAATGAAAATACTTTCAAACTTTTCTTCCTACCCAGATATTCAACATTCATGGGCCTTACAATTTGCCCAGAGGCTTATAGCCTTGGGTATTCAAACCTACTCTCAATCACTCTAATTTCACCTCTCAAACTTCTGATCTATTTGTCTTTGAGGCATATCAATTTATACAAATTCCAAAATGATCTAAATTGAGTTCAATCCCTTAAATATCTCAACAAATCCCCAAATATCTCAACACCCCTAAAAGATAGATTTTTATCTCTAAAACCTTGCAACTAATTCTAACTTAGGCTCCATCATTAATTCTAAATTATCTCAAGGCTAATTTCTCTCATGTTTTCCAATTATTTGGAAACATTACAAATCCTCTCATATAATTAATTAAAAATATAATTAATCACTAAAAATCTCATAAATATTTACATAAAATTAATAATTTCTCAAAAACATGAAATCCCTAGATTTAAATAAAAATACAAAGTATTTTCCCGAGTCTATGCTCCTGCATCATAAGAGGGAGAAATAGATATTAGAGCTTGTGCACAGTGATGTGTTTGGACCTGTGAAGGTTCCATCATTGGGTAAGTCTGTGTATTATGTATTATTTATAAATGAATTCTCAAGGAATACATGGATATATTTCCTCAAGAATAAATCTGAAGTCTTTGACATGTTTAAAGAATTTAAGTCTCTGGTGGAAAACCAGACAGAGAAGAAGATAAAGGTGCTGAGGACAGATAATGGTGGAGAGTTTTGCAGTAAGGAATTTGAAGAATTTTGTAAGAAGTGTGGTATAGCATGGAAGAAAACTACTCCATATACACCTGAGCAAAATGGAGTTGCAGAAAGAATGAACAAGACGTTGATGGAAAGGGCAAGAAGCATGCTCAGTGGTGCCAGGCTAGGACAAGAATTCTGGGCAGAGGCGATGGAGACTGCATGTTATCTGGTTAATAGGTTACCTTCATCAGTGTTGGAGGATAAGACTCAACAAGAGGTATGGACTGGTAAGAAACCCTCTCTTTCACATATGAGTGTATTTGGATGTGATGCATATGTACATGTTCCAAAGGAGAAAAGAACAAAATTGGATAGTAAATCTGAAAAGTGCATCTTTATTGGGTATAAGGATGGTTTAAAAGGTTATAAGCTTTGGAACCTAGTAACAAGGAAGGTTGTGTACAACCAAGATGTGGTATTTAGAGAGGTTAAAAATGTTATTAAACATGAAGTCCAACCAAAGGAACCAGAGAAGATAGAGTTTGAGCTAAAGGAGGAAGAATCAGAATCTACAACAGAAGAGGAATCAGAAGATGAAGAGCCACAAACTCTAGGTGTGAGAAGATCAGTTCGAGAAAGAAGGAAGCCAGAAAGGCATAGTCCATCTGGTTTTTATTCAAATTTTACTTTATCTGTTACTGATGATGATCCCATAATTGTGAAGGAAGCAATAGATTCAGAGGATGGAAAACTATGGAAAGAGGCCATGGTTGATGAAATGACATCTTTGCACAAAAATGAGGCATGGGATCTGGTGGAATTTCCCGCTAGAAGGAAACCCATTGACAACAAATGGGTGTTCAAGAAGAAGATAAATGCAAAAGGAAAGGTGGAGAAATACAAATCTTGGTTGGTAGCAAAAGGTTATTCCCAGGTGTCGGGAATTGATTTTAGTGATATTTTTCTCCTTTTGCTAAGGAAACTTCTATTAGATTACTTTTATTTGTTGCTACTACTTTTTATTTTGAGGTAGAAAAAATGGATGTGAAGACAACATTTCTTGATGGGGATCTGGAAGAGGAGATCTAAATGAAGCAACCTGAAGGCTTTGCGGTGCATGGTAAGAAAGAACTAGTATGCAAGTTAAAGAAGTCGCTGTATGGGTTAAAATAGTCACCAAGGATGTGGTACCATAAATTTGATACATTTATACGAGGACTTGGCTGCACCAGAAGCAAAGCAGATCACTGTGTGTATTTTAAATTAATTGGTGACCGTGTTATTTATCTAGACTTGTATGTGGATGATATGTTGCTGGTTGGAAATGACAAAGAAATTATCTAGGATTTGAAGACCTAATTGTCCTTCAAATTCGAAATGAAAGATCTTGGTGCTGCAAACTATATTTTGGGCATGGAAATTAAAAGAGATCGGGAAAAGAGGAAGCTCTGGCTAAACCAGAGGAAGTATGTTGAGACAATATTGCAGAGGTTTAATATGCAAGATAGTAAACCGATGAAGGTTCCTATTCTTGTAGTTGTAAAGTTATCTGCTGAATAGTGTCTCAAGACACAAGAAGAGGAAGAGAATATGTCCCGTGTTCCGTATGCAAGTGCAGTCGATAGCCTGATGTATGAAATGGTCTGTACTAGAGCAGGATTTTCACACGTAGTGGGAGTATTGAGCAGGTTTATGTCAAAACCAGGAAAGGAGCATTGGATAGCAGTGAAGTGGGTTTTCAGGTATTTGTGTGGCACTAGTGATTATGGTTTGTACTACCAAGGAAGACTAGGATTGGACAGAGTGTTGGATATTTGTGGCTTTGTTGATGCAGATTGGGCTAGAGCTGGATTAGAGAAGATCTACAAGTGGGTATGTGTTTAACCTGTTTGGAGGTGCAGTCAGTTGGATGAGTAAGAAACAATCTGTAGTGGCACTATCAAGTACAGAGGCAAAATACATGATAGCCACTCATGCAAGCAAGGAAGAAGTTTGGTTGTAGAGATTGTGTTCAAGTATGGGGTTAGTACAGGAAGCTATAAGGATAGATTGTGACAGCCAAAGTGTAATTTTCTTGGCAAATAACCTTGCATATCATTCAAATAAAAAGTACATTGATGCTTAATATCACTTTGTGAGGGATATGATAGAAGGCAAAAAGGTGTTGCTGGTAAAGGTAGACACTTTGAAGAATACTGCAGATGCATTGAAAAAATCTGTGAGCTCTGAGAAGTTCTCTTGGTGTAGAGAAACAATGGGCATTGTAGGGCTGGATAAATGATTAAGCTCTCTTGTGGCTCCCTGTGTAAAGAAAACAACAAGTGGGAGAATGTTGGGTTGTGTTATATTCTTTCCACGAATAGCCTACGTAGTTAACCGGGGGGTTAGAGGGGGGACGGAGCCCCCCCTTCGTTGTGCTGATTGCGCAATGGGGGGGGGTCACAGGTGGTTTGAGGGGGGCAGGTAGCCCCGGGGATTTTTTTTTGGACCCTATATTAGGTTGGGTGGACCTACCTATGGTTTTGTGCATGGTTTTGCACATGTTTTGTGTTGGATACCTATACCAATAGGTTTCATATTTCATGATTGGTGATCAAAGGTCCAAATATGCTCTGCTTTGAATGCAAAGATCCCATATTTCCATAGGGAGACAAGGTGTGTCTCAATCTTGATAAGGACTCAATTTTGATGGATGATCCAACAGTCTAAACTGGATCATGCCATGTTTTCAATTTTCATGTTGTAGAATAGAGAAAGAAATCTGTCCAAACTGTTTAATCTTGGCAGATCAGTAGCTAGGTAGAGAAGCTGAGGCTCCCAACTGTTTAATCTGGGGCCTGGAAGGAATAAGGGTAGCCTTACATAGGAAATGAAAGCAAAAAACCAATGTAAAAGAAAAGGCATTTAAAGGGTTTGCTAGCCTAAATGCACCCTACAAGAAGAAATGAAAATGTTAGGCAAAATAGTTGGGTAGGTAGATGGGGTTGCAGAAGTGGTGCCTATTTCAAGACCAAAGTTGCTAAACATCTACAGCAAAATCAACACACTGGAGCATGACTAACTTCCCTGTTTTCATTTGTATATCACTCATTACTAACACCCTTTCCCCAAGCTGTACAGAGCACAGAAGTCTATGTCTTGGTCATGCTCTTATGGCCTTAAAAGCCACATTTCTTGTGTAAAAAGTCTTTTCATTTTGATCTACCATTTACACTAAGTTGTTTTCAAAAAAGACTTGGGTGTACTGATCCTCACCCATACTCTCCCTCCACATTAACAGCTAAACATACTATGTAAGTCCCCTATCTCACCCTTCCCTATTAGTATTAACACTATGGTGTATAAACCCCAAAAAATCTATAAATATCCCTCCCCTGGCATTATAGCCATATGGTCTGTTTAAAAGGAAATCAAAATGACACCTGGTCACTTTGATGAACCTCCCAGGTCACCCCCTCTCATTCCATGTCATTTCGTTCATTTAACCCTCATTTGCAAAGAAAAAATCAAAATAAAACCCCTCCTACCCATAACCCTTTTTGCAAAAAGATCACACAAAGTTCCCCGCCCTTAAAAAACCCTTTTTTCCCTTCTCCGCTCTAAAAACCCGTTGTTCTAAAGTTAAAAAAATCAAATTTTAATTAAGTCACGCGGGCAAATAAACCCACAACACCCAAAAAACTATAGTTATACCCCCCCCGCGCCCTTTTATTAAATAAATGTCAAATCAAAGGGCGGGTCCCCACTGCACAAACCCGCCGGCATGTCCCGATCGCCGCCAGCCGTCAGATCTCCCGCCCCGCCATCCAACGGTCGGCGGTCGATCCGCCTACGAACCTGCCTGACCTTTTGCGTCTGGGGGATGGGCGATATTGCCGCTGTACCCCTGCCACGCGTCAGGCGCGAGATGTGTTCGCTGCCCCCCCCCTCCAAACCACTTACCGCCTGAGGGCCTGCCGGGGAAACCATTTACCGCCCTTCCCCTCACGCTGACGTCACGCCTCCGCCAGCGTGACGTCACCCCGCTTTTGACCGCTGCCGTGCTTCCACCTCACCCGGCCCCACGCATTGCTCTGACTACCCCGCCACCATGGCCATGCCACCTGGGCATCCACGTCACCTGCCATGTCATCTCCTCCGTACTTGGGCCCATCATGACGTCAGCATGACGTCATCACAAAAAGGCGCCAATTCACCCGAAATGCATAAAAAGGGGTAAAAACTGTTGTTTTTTTTACCATTCTCTGCCAAACAACCTGGAGCTCAGCTGAAGGCGAAATTTGACTTCCAACGGTCAAAAAGCAAAAGTCATCCGCTACAATTGTTGCTGCCCCCATTGTCGACTCAACCATACACAATTCAACCACTTCGACCGTTGCAACTGCCCATACGCCATTTAAACAGGTATTTCACCACAGGCACCCTCTTGCCCTCTCATTCTCCATGTAAATCCTGTTTCCTGCTCAAATACTACTTTAATTCAAGAAACCATATGGTTGAAATTCACCTCTGAAGCTGCCAATGAGACCTCTGTAACCCCTACACAGAAGAACTTCCAGGGAAACCTGCGACCAGTTGTAAACTCTGCCCAGTTTTCCACAAAAGAGCAACTACAAGGCCCAGCCACAAGTTAGAAGCACTACATTGACATCCTCCTTCACCTCTCATAAACAAATCCTCTGCAATTGACCAGCTAGCCAGCTAAAAAACACTCTGCTATATTAAAACAGAGTGCCCCACAGAGTAGTTAAGCTTGTGACAGCCCTTAAACTTCCAAAACTGCTCACTGCAGACAGAGAGCAGTAGACCCCTTCACACCAAGCTTGAGGCATAGTGAAAACTACCAGCAAAGACCAAAACAATGGCAGCTTCAGCCGCTCTGGATGCTTTACCCATTAACCCACCCAACAGAGAGCTAGAAGCTATACCTTTGGTGGATGATGATGCTCTCATCACAGATTTTGTGGCACAAAGAAACCATTTGCAGACATATTGTCAATTAAGGAACACTCACCTAGACAACAATGACCTGTATGGGGTCTGGCAGTCTAATTTGCCCACTTACTTTCTGCCTTCTGTCAATATCTTACCAGAAATCATCCATTTGTGTGCAGAGAACTATGACCAAAAGCTCAGGGCTGCGAGGTCTCCATCTGGGAACATCCTCTTCTACATAACTCCAGACTCCATCAACCAGATGCTCAATTACAAACAGACCCACTTGCTGTACCCTTTCTCCATGGACTATTTGCTAGATATGGGCTCCAGACTTTCTAATCCAGACATTGAAGCCATAGCCAGAAAATTCATGAAGGCAGACTGCCAGCCCTCTGGGCCACCCCCTTTCTCATATAAAGATTTCAATGAAGTGGGCAAGCTGTTGATAGACATGGTGACCTCTGTGTTGGGGTTCACCACAAATGAACATGTTGACATAACTGTGCTGGTCATGCTGTCTGCATACAGCCTTATGAAGACCCCTGCTATCAAATACAACTATGCCAAGTACATTGCCATCAAGATACATGATCAGTTGACAAGACTGGACAGGGAGGCAATATTCAAATATTCCTCAATTTACCACTTATT
>APFE031327531.1:0-15839 GCA_000404065.3 Pinus taeda
ATTCAAAATCCTCAAGAAGGTTGGAAATAATTCTTTTCAATTAGATTTGCCTTCCTACATGCAAATGTATTCTGTTGTCAATGTGGAGAACTTACGTTTGTATGAACCTCCTTTGATCGCTGATCATGAAGCACTGTTCAACTGCCATCTATAGAATATTTCTCGCCAGAATTCTTAGATGAGCTGAAAGAAGATACAATCCTTGACAGAAGGACACACACTTCAAGGAGGGGCAATGTAGATTATGTTCGGGTTGGTTTCAAAGGTAGCAAACCGAACAAGGCAAAGTGGATGGAGGTGGACAGAGTGAGGGCACTATAACCTCACCTCTTTAATAGGTAGTTGAAGGCTTTTGGGGTCCAAAAGCTTCCCAATGGGGAGGCGTGATCAGGGGCTCATGTCCCAAGTGTCGTAAAATGCTCAAAAATTAAAGTTCTCAGAACTATATCAAACCTAAATGATCGGATAGAGATCGTTCTCCTGATTCCAGTGCCATAAACGGTTCAAAAAACAGTTGCCGTATGTGAAAGTTATGCCAAAAACAAAATCGCCTAATAACCCTTAATTTTTGAATTTTCAAAAAAAATTAAAAAAATAATATTCCACAGAATATTCTTGGGAATATTCCATGGAATATTCCTTTTTAGCGGGCCAATCATAAGCCACCACATGGCAAGCCCGAAGGCCGCTACGTGGCCCAGGATGACGTCAGCAACATGTATGGCACATTTCAAAATTTGGGTGGCGGTGAGGTTCAATCTCATGACCTCCCGTTCAACAACTATCCGCCTTACCGTTGGGCCACAATGGTGGTTGTTGAAGGTTATACAAAATATGTTGTATTTAAAGTTCAAAATTGTTGGTGGGCAGGAATGAAAGGGGCCAGCCCCTAAGGGCCAACCCTGCCTCCATATGACCTCCGCCCTGGAACCATGGGCCAAACCTAACCGCCAGCACAAAATCCGAGGTAAACCACTAGCTCGCGTTTTGTGGTCACATGCACCTTAATTAACTGTAGTTAGACTGGCGGATTTTTTGGCGGAGCGCCAAATTTGGGCGGTCCCGCCATAATTGGCGGAGCTAACTGGCCGTAACTAAAGTTAGCTGGAGTTCTTTTAGGGGAAATTGGCAGTTGAGAGTAAATAGCCATAACTTTGGCTAGGAAAGGCGGTTTTGGATGATTTTTTTTTTTGATTTTGGGTATTTTCAACCTTCTGAAGCCATTGGAATAGGTCTTACAGCCATATAATGTCATTTTCATAGGTTTTGGAGTCGTGGAAGTTCTAGGAGCCACCAGGGCCCAGTATTGTGAGAATTGTATCAGGTTGCAGGTATCCATTGGAGGTGAACCAACAATCAATCCCGAAGAATTCATGTGTTCTAAATCCATTTTTACAGTCTATTTCACCTGTAGATACTTCTATTCAGCTTTATATTCATTTTTAGCATTTAATTAAAACAAGGACAGACCCATTTGGGAGCCTTGGACCCAGCAGATGTAGCCCAGGAGGGCCGAACTGCTTCATAAACTTCTTTTGCATATGTGGTTGATTTATTTTGCAGAAAAAAAATGATTTTAATGTGTTAAACAGTAAAAGGAAATAATTCTGCTATGCTTGAATGGATCATGAACAGCTGAAAATTTCATTTGTTTCTTTACTGCAAGACATGGGCATCTTTTAAAACATGTTTACTACTGAATTGAATACCTTGCAAACCTTTTTCAAGTAGTTTCAAATTCAGATCAATAGTCCACCATAAACTATAATGACTCATTTTCTTTCCTCCTCTAGGTTGGCCTTCTTCGCGACGCAAGCTCACTAAGAGTAGCCTGACTTGATGAGAAGGGAGGCTGCTAAGAGCCGTCGGGTGGAAACCTTAGGGTTCAATAGTTTTGGGATCTTGCCGTTACAGGTTATGTCGACTGAAGGTCTAGGTTGTGTTAATTGGTAGAATTTTCCACAATGAAAATTAGCTATGTGTTAGCACTTTTAGCTTATATTAGTGGCTCTATACTGTGGCTCCTATTGACTCTTTTTACAACTCCCAACTATGCACACTCTTCTAAATTGTTAAAATTCAAGTAATATATAGATTACAATGGTTTGGTCCAGATCCATGAATGTAGGATCAAAAGACCATTTTAGGGAAAATAACAAAAACTACAACCATTGCAACAAGTTGCCTAATTTAAAGAATTACATGGCATTTTAAAATAAATCCAATCCTAACAAACCACTCATTGTGGAACCAACTCCTCTAATAAATGTTTTTGAACACCTAGTCAATGCGAATTATAGATGTCCTGCATTGTACTCCCAAGGAAAATACATTTCATGGACTCCTGTCCATGAGTTCTTCAACATGTTTTCCACTTTTCTGTATGAGTGTGGCTATCATCCAAGTTGCATCTGAAACTGGAAGGTTTTTCCACGTTACCAAGTATTCAAAATACTCTTTGTCCTTGGTCATCTTGATGAATCTCTTATCAAAAATCCTTTCAGGCTGCAAAGGTTCAACTGCTAGCAAATGCTTCTCCCACTATATTGGATGTTGATTCTAATCATCACTTGTTGACTATTTTGTCTCAGGCTCATAATTGTATAAATATGATACATTAAATATTGATGAAATTGGAAGCTTATATGGATGGTTTAGAATAAAAAAATGGAAGGTTTAAAAGAAGATATAAAGGGGGGCATGGAAGGTTTAAAAGAAGACATGGAATGTTTGAAGGAATCTTTGACAAATTTTCTACAAGAAAGGCTTCCTAGTGGTGACAAGGTAGTCCATGAAACTCATTATGAGAAAAAGGAATGTGAATCATGATTTAAGAGACTAACTTTAGGTCCAAGAACAACCATTTTCCAAAGATCGATATGAGGAAGTTTGATGGTAAGGATCTGGTAACATGGATACTACATATGGGGCAGTTATTTGATTTACACGATGTGCAACACGCATGAAAGGTACACATTACATCTTTATATTTAGAAACCAATCAGTTTGTGTGGTATTATTGGTTTTTTTTCTTGTAAATCACTTGTCACTTAGAGAATTTAAGGAGGAATTGATAACACATTATGAGGATACAAAGAACAATACCTTCTTTATCCAATTGATAAATCTTAAACAAAAGGGTTCAATCGCGGAACACATTGAGGACTTACAAAGATTGAATATCAAGGTAACTGATATTCTAGAAGAGTATCTAATTGATGTATTCCTAGGGACTTTAAATGATAACATACAACATGAGGTTCACCTTTGAGAACCTAAGTCATTGGAGAATGCATTCATGATAGAAAGAAAAGTTGAAAGAAAAATTGTGGCAACAAGGAGGTCTATGACTCACAACTATAAAGATGGAAGTGTTTCCACTCCTAGCCTCCCACAACCCACAAGGTTGAAACCACAAAAAATGGAGGAAAATATGTCAAAAGGGCTTTGTTACTGTTGTGATGTAAAATACACTGAAGGTCATAAGTGTGTAGAGAAGAAATAATTTTACATAGATTGTGAAGAGGAGGAAGAAAAGGAACAAGAAACATCAAAAGAAGAAGATACAAACTAGGAAACCAACCTCATGGGTTGAAAAATAAGAAATGAATCTGACCATATCTTGTAATTATCACTCCTTAAATCTCAAGATAAAAAGATATATCAAGAGGAAAAATGTAGCAATGCTGATTGATTCAGGTAGTACTCATAATTTTATTAATTGCAAGATAACCAAGGATTTAAATTTCTTTATATATCCAGCACCAGAGTGTCAAGTGATGGTTGCAAATGGAGGAACTATAAATTTCTTAAGGAAGTTCCATAATATCAATCTAACCATGGGGGAATATGTATTGAATAGTACAATGCTTTCCATTCCAATGGGTGGTGCTGATGTTGTATTAGGAGTCCAATGGTTACAATATTTGGGGACAATATCTTTTAATTTTTAAGAATATTTCTTGAAATTTTTATGATAAGGAAATGAAATTGAATTAATGGGTATCGTATGGAAACCTAGGAATATATTAAGCTCTAATGGCATGAAAAATATTTTGAAGAATGAACAACGAGGGGTAATTGCACAATTATGCTAACTAGATATTGAAACATCTAAGTTATCCATTTCTCCATATCTCCAAAGAGTCTTTGACAATCATTCCAAGGTATTTGAGACCCTCAAAGGTCTCCCACCTATTCACGATCATGATCATGCTATTCACTTAATTCTAGTAAGTGTTCCTACAAACATCATACCTTACATATATTCCTATATCCAAAAAAGTGAAATTGAAGATATGGTTGCAGAAATGCTAGAGGTAGATATAATTCAAACTAGCCAAACTTCTTTATCTTCTCTAATAGTGTTGGTGCACAGGAAGGATGGATCATGGCATATGTGTCAGATTATAGAGAGCTCAATAAGCTCACTATTAAAGATAACTTTCCCATTCTTGTCATTGATGAATTGTTGGATGAACTACATGGAGTAATTACTTCACCAAGCTAGATCTTCACTTAGGATATCATCAAATTAGAATGAAGACAAAATATATTCAAAAAATGGAATTTAGAACTCATGAAGGTCATTATGAATTTTTGGTCATGCATTTTGGCCTTACTGCCGCACCTTCCACATTTCAAGGTTTGATGAATTCCATTTTTAAACCCTTCCTTAGAAAATTTAAGTTTGTATTTTTTTTATGATATAATAGTCTACAACAAGTCTTCGAAATATCATGTTTAACATTTTTACATGGTGCTCAAACTATTGGAGGAGAAAGAACTGTATGAAAAACCCTCCAAATGTTTCTTTGGGGTACAAGGAGAGGAATATTTGGGTCATATTATATCTCATGAGGGTGTTAAGGTATACCCTAGCAAAATTAAATCCATAAAGGAATGGAAAATCCCCACAAACTTAAGGCATATTTTTGGATTTATTAGGTTGACAGGGTATTATCGAAAGTTTGTTAAGAATTATGGGAAAATAGTGGCACCACTAACAATATTACTAGAGAAAGATGCATTTTTTTAGACTTCATAAGAAACTAAGGCCTTTGAACATCTTAAATATGCAATGTGTTAAGTTCCGATCTTAGCTACGCTAGACTTCACAAAAACCTTTATTGTGGAATGTGATGCCTCAAGAATTGTCATCAATGCTATTTTAATGAAATAAAGGAGACCCATTTATTTTGAAAGTTGTCCAATCAAAGGAATATTTTACATAAACCTATTTATGAGAAGGGAATGTTGGCAATATTACATAATCTAAATACATGACGACCTTGCTTAATGGGATAAACTTCAAGGTAAAAATAGATCATGATAGTCTTAAATACTTCTTGGAACAGATATTATCTTCAAAAGAGTAGAAAAAATGGGTCACAAAGATGTTGGGTTATGACGTTGAAATCATCCACAAATAAGGGAATCAAAATGTTGTTGCAGATGCACTCTCAAGAAGGGATGAGGATGTGGAAACATTGTTATGTGCCATTTATATTATCCAACCTGGTTGGATAACTGAAGCAAGGGATCAATGGAAGAATGAAAAAGAGGTGTGGACACTCATTCAAAAGTTGTAGCAAGATCCTAGTGGATCTAATACATTTATCTGGAAAAATAATTCACTACGTTACAAAGGACGCTTATATCTATGTAAGAACTTCCAACTCAAACAAAAGGTTATTTTGGAATTGCACACCTCTTCAATAGGAGTGCACTCAATATTTTTAAAAAATTACCATAGGGTCAAGAAGGAATATTTTTGGGATGGCCTTAAATTTTATATTCAGAAGTTTGTGGTAGATTGTTTGGTTTTCCTACAAAATAAAGCTGAGACAATTAAGACCCATTGCCTTTTACAACCATTAGCCAATCCAAGTTAGTGTTGGGAGGAGGTCTCTATGGTTTTTATCACATGTGTTATACATAATTTATGATTGTGAACAAAAGTACCTTCCCTAAACCTATCGGAATGGTCTAGAACAAAAAAAATTGAAGAACATAGAGTTTCCCTTAGAGAAATTGAAGAATGAGAAAAAGGCTTACTTGGAATCAGTTGCAAGTTTTAATTTCCTCCTAGATTGTAAGATCCAGTCGTAACTTTGATTTCTATAATTAGAACCTACACATACATTCAAAACAAGCCAAAGATAACAACATCTACGTAGCATAGTTCAATTACTATATTCAATGGATCATCGAAGCATTGAAATACATGAACATAAATGTAACATAAAGCATAGGAAAAAAATATACTCTTTGTATTGATATAAATAGGAGAGAGTTTACAACCAAAAATAGTATATGATCTTGTATAGATCTCCTCAAGTTGACTTGTCCTTCCTTTTCACAATTCACACCTCAATGTCACTCTAATGCATGAAGATGATGACTCCTTAGATTCAAGGCAACAACATGAGGGCATGATCATTCACCAACATCCAATCCTGATGTTGTAGATGGTAGCGAATTTATAGGAGAGGGATGGTAGTTTAGGAATTGTTATCCATTTACCAATATATGCTTGAGATCCACTTAAGATGGGAGGATGATCTCATGGGATAAGAGGTGAAGTATCCAAGGTAGGATCATATAGGATTCAAACTTCTTATCCAAGATAAATGGTCAAACAACCCCTGGAAGCTTATGGAAGAGGAAGCTTTGAGATTATTTTTAATTTTCTTGAATTTTTAGAATCAACACACCCCCAACAAGGGACAAGCTACTGCTGACTAGCGTTGGTGCATAATGGAACAACCTGCTGCTGAATGTAGGTCTCTAAAGGGGTAGGGTGTGCTAGGCCTTAAAAGTGCTAATTTTTAGAAGTTAGACCCAAAAACTTAGTTATTTGGAAAGGTCACGTGTAGGTATTTGTGTAGGGATGATGACAATATTCATGGATGATGATTGATACGGTTTGCAGGCCTATTGAACAGATGTGACAAAATGGCCTATAAGAGATTGTCCCCTAAAGCGCAATGTCAGAAACAATGGCTATTGGCTGAAGTGCTTTAACTTGTGACAAGTTTGGATCAAGAACAACTCATCGAGATCATCATCTGTTACAATACATTTCATCATGATATATTTGCTAAGGGAGGCATACCCATGCTCAACACATAAGCTAGCATTACATGTACAATGATCAATAATTTGCGTCCACTCATGTCAAAGTGTGGATCCATGAATGGATGACTATCTATATGATCATAGCCATTATGCTTTGTAATATTTCATTAATTCTGAAAGGACAACATGGATGGATGGAACTAGATCTAGGGTCTTCTATCTTGTTCACTCGATCGTCTAATGTACGAGTCTAACCATATGGATATATGAGCTGGAGTCGAACATGGCATACACCATTTGATTATTGGCCAATGAAGTTAACCATTAACAAACACGAGAGAAACCACCGATGATGTTAATGGATCTCAAGGTATAACAATACAATTCGTATGGTGTGAATGAATGAGTTAAATTCAAACACCACACAATATATTTTGTTCGAAGGCCAATACTGAAAACTTATTTCTGAGAGCAAGGAAACTTTCCAACAAGTCCCAAGGTACAGAAGGAAGAGTTTCTACGTCAAATTCCTATACAATGAGCTGATGTCGACATGAAGTGACCTGTTGTAGGAGGGCCTTGATATATCCCCCTTTAATGACATGAAACATGTATCATGATTTGAGACAAAATGATGTTGATGTGGAACTAGTTCATGAACGACATACATGGATGTAGGCTTAATATTATTGTAGTAGACATTAACTGAAGGAATTCTCTTGAACATATCGATGACACTGAATGGAGTTGGCAACATTGAATTCAAAAACTAAAAGAGGAGGCTTTGATATGGTGTGATGAACCAAAAAGGAAAGCAAATTTCCCAACGCAACAACCATATATATGAAGTGGAAGAATGTCAATTTCAAGAGCAAATTGTTGCCATTAATAGGTAGAGTACCCTGTTTCCCAATTTCCCAAACCATTTATGGTTAGCAACTCTTTATTTTTTAACAAGATTAAGGAGGGTAAATCATGCTTGATCTATAAGTTCATCCTTTAGATGAATCCCTTTGAGTATCTTTAACGAACCCTAAGAAGGAGTGGTTTAGTCCCATAATATTCAATAATTCCATCACTGCTTGATGTTTTTATGAGTCCAACAAAGATGAAACTTGACTTCTTTTTAATGTTTAGAGAGTTTGAAAAATAGGTGAAAAAAAAAATCCAAAGTTTCCTTTTCATAAATAGTCTCTTGAGTCTGAAAAGGCATAAAAGGATACTTAGAAGAACCTCTCAGCCATATTTGAATAAGGTATTCCTTTTTCGTAAATAGTCTATCTTAGTTTCGAAAAGGGTGAAACTCATACTAAGTAGACATTTTTTCATTTACTTTAATGAGTTTGAAAAGACAAGTGCTTGACAATCTTTTCATATTTAGGGAGTCTGAAAAGAGCTAAAAGAGAAATCCTACAGGAGGAATGAGTGGTATAAAGCGTGGTGACTGGTTACGGTCATGATGGAACTATTCAAAACATATAGAGGTCAAGGGGCTGGCTAATAACCACTCACCACAGTGGTTCCTCACGAAAAGGTGAAACAATCAAGTGAAAGCGTATGATCGACCAAGTAGATGGTAACGATGGAATGAGAAAAACAAGGCTCATCTGGAAGAAACGGGTTGATAAAAATGGCAATCACGAAAGGTAGGATGAGAATGGTTTAAATTTTACACAGTCTTGAAACATGGGAAACTATGTTTGAAATTTGTTTCGTTTTTACACAAGCTTGAAAAAGAGAAAAAAATATGCTTGAAATACGTTTGCATGCCCCTGGCATAATGATTCAATTCTAGGAACATTCCCCTGAAGCTTCATTTCATTCACCTAAGTAGGCTAGTGATTACTATTAGGTGGATTTAATGAAGGTTAATTTACAATATCAAGTGAAATACTTGACTGCGAATTTACGATCTAATCAAAGACTCGAACGGGAAGGGGATCTGTTTCATTTTTTAACAATATTGACATAGGTAAAGAACTATGCTCATATGACCTTGTTTCATTTTTTATTGAGATTGACACAAGTAAAGGAACTTTTCTCCAGTAACTTTGTTTCATTTTTTAATGAGCTTGACACAAGACAAGGAACTATGCTCATGGAACCTTGATCATGACCTCCAAGAGACCATGACATCCATAAGGTTCTCATAAAATGGAAGGACAACACTCTGGAAGGGATACATATCTAAGGATCCAAGGTAAAGATCGGTGCCAGTGCTCTGAGTATGTGAGGAACCACGGTGGTGAGTGGTATTATTAGCCAGCACCTTGAACTCTATATGTTTTGAATAGTTCCATCATGACCGTAACCAGTCACTACCCTTTATAACACTCATTCCTCCTGTAGGATTTCTCTTTTAGCTCTTTTCAGACTCTCTAAATATGAAAAGATTTTCAAGCACTTGTCTTTTCAAACTAGATCGTTAGTAGACATAGACATGAAACATGTTGCCACATAATTAATCTGTGGTGGGGGAGATACCGCTTGCATATAAGGACCATTTAGGGAAATTGGTTTATTTGGAGGCAAAATAGGACCAACGAATGAAAGATGGTCAATTATCACGATGTTTCCTTCATGTAGGAAACACATCACACAAAAGAGTGAAGAGACAAGAGCTCTCATGTCATAAACATAGTGATGCCAAAGGAGAAATTAAAATCCAAAGGGCCTTGGACTACCATCACACCTTTATAGAAAATATTTCCTCCCAAAGTAATAGGTAACTGAGGAAGGATCCCTAATGGTTGACTAGTTTCTCTGTTAAAATCCAAAAAATTCTGTGTTACAAGCACAAGCTGCAGGGAACCAAACAATTGCCAAGTATTTGAGGACATTATACTAATAGACATGCCTTTGTCTATGACTATTCCAGGTACAAGAATATTATAATCCTGTACTATGATCTGGAAGGGCACAAAAGGAGGAATATGATATCTTTCTAGTCGACTCCAAACAAAGGAAGTGACCATGCTACTTGGAGGGGGTGTCATGGGAATGAGAGAAATCCCCCCTTGTGTTATGGGAACAGGAGAACTACTCCCCTATACTATGGGAACGAGATAATTCCCCCCTGTGTCGTGGGAATAGGATTATTTCCCCCCTGTGCCATTGGAATGAGAGGATTCCCCCTAGTTCATTGGAACATCAAGAAACGAGAAGAACCTGAGCGGTATGAAGTTCACTCTCTGTGGGAAAGGTACGAGCAACTAAGGTAGAATCGAGTCAACCATTTTCTCAACCAATGGTTGGTTGGTAATGGACTCATGAGATTCACGTTCAGAGAGTGTGATATTGTCAAGAGATGGTTTCTGATTAATCACTTCATAAAATAGTGGAGGATTAGAGGACAACTTTTGGTAGCTAATAAGAAGTTAAGGTTGAGAAGCATTAAGGTTTTCCAACTCTTTTGAGGATTCATCCATATAAGGACAAAGGTGAATAGGATTTTTTCCTTCATATAACCTATAAGGAAACTTAAATTTACCATTTTTCGCATGGACCTTACTATCACTAGATGATGGTTTATCACTAGCATGATCCCCAGAGGTTGATGACGTCGGATAATTCTGTCCTTTGGACCACATTTGTAATACCCTTGGAATACAAGAACAATATCTATCAAGGTTATTTCCCTTACATGACTTGCAAGGGAATTTAACTTTGCAGGGCTGATTGGAAGGTTTCTCCATACTAGTCGCTTGGGTAGTAATGGTTGCTTGGTTTCCCCCCTTCTGATTTTGCTTCTTCTTTTTCGTCATTTTCTTCTTGTTCTTCTTAGCTTCATGGTTACTAGAATCAAGACTTTCACCTGGTGAGGAGTAAGAAAGGGATGAAGAAACAATAGGTGAAGAAGGAAAAGTGTCAACTTTAGGGTCAACTTGATGTTGATACTGTTCAGGTGGTGGACTACTAGGTTGAGCAATAGTTTGGACATTTGGAACCATAGGGGCCGAAAACAACCAAAGTGGAAAACCAATGGTAAATTTGGGAAGGGACAACATTGCCATATAAGGAGCACCTATTGGCATTATGATACAAGTATTTTCCTTGATGGTAACTCTATAGGTCAACTTAGTTTTGATAAGAGGCTAATAGGAATATTTAGAGGCAATAGGGCAGTGGTACAGAGGATCAGGAAGATGGAACTAAGGTCTATTGATCAGAATAAATGAGTTGAAGGAAGAAGATGATGTAAGAGCAGTTTAAGAGATACACACAGGTTCACTTAGTCCAAGAAGCATATACACGTAGGTACTTAGAACAGAAATAGAGTACAATGTACACACGCACTCCCACAGAAGGCAAAGCGTGTACATGTTGAAATCCATGGTTTTGGTTCGAGATATTTGGTCCAAGGTATCTTTGGACCATGATATTGACCCTAGGTATTTAGTCTGAGGTATTTGGTCTGTGGTATTTGATTCAAGGTATTGGTCCTAAGTGGATTCGGTCCATGGTATTGAGAAAGACAAAAAACTACATAAAGAAGAGAGGATCATAAGGCCAGATGTGCAAGTGAAAAATATTTAAAGGAATACTTCTATCTGAAGTATATTTTATGTTGCAGGGTTATGTTTTGGACTAGATTTGAAATATTTATGTGCACCTTGAGTTCAATATTGGATTAGGATCATGAGACTTGAAATGAATTATTCTTGAATGATCTGATATTGGTTGAGGCTAGATCTAATGTTTTGCGCCTGTTTTATTCGTTATCTATCATGATCTAGGTTTGTCTAAAGTTTAGAATTGCAGGAAAGTTCCGAGTCAATATTTGCAGATCTGTACACAAGTTCATCTCGGAAAAAGAGCGTATACACGCAGGTTCTGTTCTTTCAAGTAGCATATACAAAAGAAAGGCTTGATGTTGAGAGATGATTGATCTATCAGATCAGTATTGCTAATTTATTGCTGTTGCTATTTTACTATTGTCTGTCAATGAAGTATTCTTAGATATGTTTGTAAATCTGAATGCATAAGGAGGTTGATATTTGATTGATTGTATAAGTGAGAAGAAGTGTTTTCTGTTGTCTGCCTGTGTAAAGTTCTGTAAGTTGACAGTAGATGTTTAGTACACTGGTAGTTGGTACAGTTTGTGATTTAGAGATTTTATGATTCAAAATCTTTAGAGGTATACGCATGTTGGGCTGAAGGAAGTAGCGTATGCACACAGGTTTTCTTCATTGAAGTAGCGTATACAATTTGACACATGAATTTTTGAGGTTTCAGATTGTTCTAAATGTTGATATAGGTTTCTGGGTGTAGAATTATTGTAGAATTTTTTGACAAATCAGCTAGCTCTGATACCATGTAGAATTTTGTAGAATTTTTCTACACATCAGCTAGCTCCGATACCATGTAGAAATTTCCCACCTATAGATCAACCTGGTAATGCAATGTACTAAAGCAAAACACTTGATCTACTTCTACAAGCAATTTAGCGGAAGCTTAATCAACCATGAGCAACATCAATAAGAACACATATAACTGATAAGAAGGAATCAATCACACATAACACAAGATATATCCAGGGGAAAGCACCAGCGTAAAACCCCAACCATGTATTATCAATCAAGTGGAAATCCTCTTCAACATACAAAAATAATCAGCTCAATAGAAATCCTGCTCTCTCTGTAATCAGAAGATCCTGATGATCTTCAATCAGAAGATAAAACTATGGACTACCTAGGCCTCAATATATAGGCCACAAGTCCTCCAATATCCTATAATAGATCCTTCTCCATGGAAGGAATACTTACTAGAAATATCCAAGCATCTGATAGTACACCGTCCCACATCTGATCTCAATTGGGTCTCTAACAGAACTGACATGCAACAGTTATCCATGAGTGAATCCTCAGTTATCTAAAATAATAGTTGTCACATGCATGCAAGCATTAACAAACTATATTTTATTATTTTAACAACTTGTTAAAATAATCTAACTAGACTTGACTATTTAGAACTAAGTCAATTGATTCTCTCAATATAGAACTCATACTTATTCCCTCAACCAGTGGAGGAAATTAAGGATAAATTCCTCAATCAGTGGGACAACTCATGTGCTTGCTCACAAAGACTTCAAATTCGAATTTCCTTAACTAATTAACTCAACTGAATTAATTAATTAATATTTCTAACTGTTGTTAAGACCAAAAATTAATTTTACTTCCTATAGATAGACTAGGCAATGCTATAAATAGGAAGGGACTCAGAAATGCTATTTTTAGACCTTTCTATTTTTAGCAGTTTCACCTCTCACCCAATGTGGCCAATGACCTCACTGGCCAAACTGCTATTTTTAGACATGTTATTTTTAGTAGGTCTATTTTTATCACATTCTAAATTTAGCATTTCTTGTTGCACACTTTTCAACACTCTCTCTCAACAAGAAAGGCTTTCTCTCGAACCTGATCCTGTAACTCTGGAATGTTCTGCATGCAACACATTTACCCGGTCCACTTGCTCCAACAACACTTAGAACAAAAACACTCCCAATTGACCACTCTATTGGGCTAGAAACATACTCTGATGCTGAAGCTCTATCTGCTGCTGACAAGTGCTCCCTCTCTGACATCTGCGCTACTACAACATCTCCATGCATCTCGCACCATTGCACACCTCTCTATGTCACCTAGCATTGTGCAAAACACTTACGCTTCTTGCATTGCTACAAACTGCGAGCTATGCGTTGTCCTGGGATTCCCTACACTGTCGCTCTCTTTCCCGCTCCATTCGCATTTGTATCTACCCAATCAGTCAGTTCCTGCTACTCCACATTGGGGCTCTTGTAGCAAGGTTTCATCCAAGAGGTTGGGTACCTCAAGGATCCTGCCCCTCCTCCTTGGGATGATCACTCTATATCGCCCCACCTCCTACCTGTAGGTATGGCTGCATGTGATCCCTCTGCCCACCTGACCTGAAGTTTCCCCCTATTGGAGGTCTCTGCATGAGTAGATGTCTCTACTCAATCTCCACTCAACTTTCCTTGTTTTGGCTGCTCCACATCCTCCTGAAGCTGCTGCACCAATCGTGGCTCCTCCACAATCGTCTGAGACTTCTTCTGGCTCTACATGTTGAGAGGTAATATACCCTCCCTCTCAACCACAAAGTCTCCATCAGTTGCCTTGTTGCTTAAGGCTTTGCATGCATCTTGAACCTCATGAGCATACAGGTTCTTGACCCATGAACCAATCTGCTTCACCTATCTAGTGATGATGTGTCTAAGGAAAACCTTTCCCTTACTGAAGACTACACCATAGCCTCTATCTTTCAGCATCGCGATCGACACCAAGTTTCTCTTCAGTCCTAGTACATACTTGATATCAGTCAAGGTAAGGCGAGCTCCATGCTCCCTCTAAAAAATAACTATGCCTACACCTGAGACACTATACTTCTCATCATTACCCATCGCTATGAGTATCTATAGATCTTTCTCCTCCAAAGTACTGAAAAAACTCTTATCACTGGTCATGTGGAAATAAGCCCCACTGTCAAGAAACCAACCACTTCCCACTATGGATGAAACCATGCATGCGAAAAGTGTGAAATCCAACTCAAACTGTGAAGCAAGTGCCTCACCTTCAAATCCTTCCCCGGATCCCTTCTTAGATTTCCTCCATGGACAATTTGCAGCATAATGGCCCACCTCATGACAACGAAAGAATCGCACTTTCGATTAGCCAACCTTCTTCTCATCATTGGAAGAACTAGATTTAGAAAGAGAAACCTTCTCCTTCCCCTTCTTCACCTTACTCGCTAAGGCACAGTTCTCCTCATCATGCATGGATGAAGAACTGTCTCTAGTGCTCCGTATGATCTGCTCCTGCATCAAATCCGACAATAGTCGTTCCCAATCTGGCAATTTCTCCCTTCCATTTACTGACTCCTTGTAGCTATGCCAACTCTTAGGAAGGCCAAGGAGTGCTAGACTCACCATATCCACATCCGATGTCACGATCCCTACACTTGCAAGCTCATCCCTGCATGTGATGAGCTTGGTCAGATACATAGAGATCGTCTCATCCCTTTCACACTTGATCTTTCGAAGTTTGTCCTTCAGTGCCAGCTTCCTCTGATCACTGCTATTCTGATATAAATCTTTCAATGTTTTCCACATTACATGCGGAGTCTCCTTCCCATGGAGGCTCGAGACAATGTGATCTCACACTCCCTCCAAGAGAATTCTCCTAGCTCTAGCCACACACTTCCTCCATTCCACCTACTCAGTCTTGTCAGTAGGCTTAGGAATTTCTTGATCAACGAAATCCTTAAGGCCATTATCTTCAAAAACTGCCTCCATGTGATCCTTCCAAGCTATATAGTTTGAGTTGCCATCAAGGGCATACTCAAGCCTCAAACCATAAAACGCCATCGATGAAATAGATGTGATAAGAACTTGAGATCTATATCCCGAATAATAAACTTCGAATTTCTCCTACTAATATATTGTTCTTGCTTGATCACCTGTGCTCCGATACCATGTAGAAATTTCACCTATAGAACAAACTGATATATGCAATGTCCTAAAGCATAATACTTGTTCTACTTTTATTATTTTAACAACTTGTTAAAATAATCTAACTGGACTTGACTAGTTATAACTAAGCCAACTGATTCTCTCATTATAGAACTCATACTTATTCCCTCAATCAATGGAGGAAATTAAGGATAAATTCCTCAATCAGTGGGACAACTCATGTGCATGCTCACAAAGACTTCAAATTTGAATTTCCTTAACTAATTAACTCAAC
>APFE031327534.1:0-12343 GCA_000404065.3 Pinus taeda
TTCTATCTTGAAAAATTATTACATATTTTCTTCTTTCATTTGAAAGCATTTGACTTCATTCTAAGCAAATAAAAAATACAATAAAAAAATTTTCATTTCTTAGAGAGCAACGCTTTGAAGGCACTGGTTGTTTATGTGTTTCATGCTTATCTCATATGTTAATGACTATTGCTCATATCAGGTTTCTCTTATAGATCTTAGATAAATAATCTATTTAACTCTAACAGTTCTCCTAGAAACTCGCATCTTTGTTTATAGCTTAACTTTTCATTAGGGACCACCCCCCTTAGCTAACCTAGGAGATAGCTCAAACGGAGAGAGTCGGGATTAGTGTGACAGCCCCTTCTCTGAATTCCCTGCCACCAACCACACCTTGTGGGGTTGAAGGCTTTTCTCACTGACTCGTAGGTAGGTGCGGGCGGCAGGGTCAACAAGATCCAACTCGTCTCTTGTGCTAAATAGATTGTACACCTAACCTTCCTTGAGTTTCACGCTTGAAACAATTGTGTACTGTAACACCCAATTTTTCCAAAGCAATATAAAATGCGAAGTGGCGTATTGTTCAATGGTAGAGTTTGGTTTCACAATTTTGATCACAACGTTCGATGTGTTATAAATTAGAGTTCTACTGTTTTAACTAATTTTTTATACATAAATACATGATGCACCTCACTTGCACCCCAATTTCATGATTTGCATCTTCTTCCCTACCGCTGCACTTTCCCCCGCACCGACAAAGCCTAACTACTTACATAATTTCCTATATTGGATGGGGCTGTGTCCCCACCTTGAAACCTCATTTACCCACTGGAACCTAGAAATCCCTTGAAAACATTCCAAATCACATGGGGACAACATTAAGGAGTCAAGGACTTTTGGACCATTCCCATGTTCCGAGAGAAACGTAAGGGACTCATACTGAACATCCCATGTCCCTTGATTTTTCAAGGACTCTTAGACATCCTTCGCATTGTAGCTTTCCAATCGAGTTAGAAAATGGTGGAGAAGTTTATATGGTTGAGCGGATGGAATCTCTTAAGACGACTCTGCTTGAGGCTAGTTCCAACCATGACACTAGCCGTGCACTATCATAATGGTATTACTTCGACACTTGGTGAGAGAATTCATGTTAATATCCCACTAGGCTTAACTTGTCTTGAAGAGGTGTGTACAGTCTACTTGACTTCTTTAGTTATCTTTATTGATCGAGATACCAACCAGCATTTTTTGAGTGATTTGATTTGGGCAGGGTGCAGTGAATCAACCTGTGCACAGGGCTAGGTGTGACCAAGGGACCATAGCTATGGGCTTAAATGTGGATCACGCAGATAAGTTTGTGGTGGTTTCTCATGGACTTGGAATGAAACTTTCAATGAATGCTCTCGCATATAGCCTCTGCAAATCCCAACTTTGATTTGACTCTAACCTCAAAGTGTAACCCTTTGAGGCTTTAATTGGTGAATGTATTAAGTGCAAGTTGCAATTCGTTTCATTGCAATTACAAAAGAATATATAATATATATATTCAATTGGTTGGTACAATCCAATGCGAAACCCTCAGGTTATCCAACAGATCTCGCATTGAGCAGTGACATCGTCATTCCATACAAATATCCAGGCATAGAGCGCGAATACAATGAAAATCTCCTTCAATATGAAAAACTATATATATATACTATTATATATAATATATTATATATTAATGTTCACTGCCTTTGGGTGACAGGGGACGGCGGGAACGATTTCTTCTGGTATGGCTAGAGTGCACCCTAAAATTTCATAGGATGGCCATTTGGGCGACAAGCATAACTATATATACATTATAATAAAGTTATTATTTTAAATTCACCATGTGCATAAAAATAAATAATAAATACATCATTGCAATAAAATTATATTTATTGAACTAGCTAAGAAATCTGAAATTCATGTTAATAATTACAAAACCAAATACATAATCTCAAATCTCAAATTCAAGTTGAAGTTTTTAGTTCAACGATGCTGAGTCAAGAGCAGTGTTGAGTAAGTGAACTGTTCTCCTAGTATGACACATGATAGTTAGTTGGAGGGTATCAATCTATATGATGGTCCAAATGGCCTAGCGCTAAAACACTAACTCTTGCTAGTTTGACCTTTCAATGACCTAATTTGTCTCGCCATAAATATCAAATCAAAAACCTAGGTTGAATTACTAGAGCTAGTTGTCTTGCTTGTTATTTTTTATCAAATCCAAAAGCAGATTCAGTTTTACTATTCTTGGTTGACATTCTTGCATGTAAACTAATTCACCTTACTATCCCAATTGGCAAGCATGCTAATTTTGTCAAAATCATACCTTGGCTCAAATTCCTAATATTGTCAATCTCAACACCTAAATTGACCTCTATGTTGTTAGTTTTGTCAAATAAAAGTCAAGTTTGACCAGTCAACCACACTAGATATTTTCCTAATCCCGTGAAAGCAAAAAGGGCCTCTCTTACAGTCATTGCTACTAATATGGCCAAGTTAAACAAATTCAACTTCCTTGGCATAGTTAGCAAAGTTGCAAAGTGTGTTAGAGCCTTAAACATATTGTGGTTTTTTTACATAAGTTTGAGATGTAAATTAGTCTTGAATCCTGGTTTCTTATTCTTGGACAAAGTCAGTGTAAAGAACAATTTTGGAAACATCAGTGTTAAGAGGAAATGTGCTGAAATAAGTCATTGTTTGTTATGACTAAATATATAGAAATAATGTAAATGACAATAACCATAAATAATTATTAGTTAATTAGTAATTAAGTTGAAGAGACATGCTTAAATGAGACATGACTCCCCATGAAGAGACACTTGCTTGGTATATAAGCAAGTTTCTCGTTCTCATTGTATCATCATTCTTATTCATACATTTAATATATAATATTTGTATCCTCATAGACATCTTTATATTTCAAGTTTTCTGGAGTAATTAATCTGAAGAAGGAACTTTGTTCTTCATTTGGTATCAAAGCAATGGAGCGAACAACAGTCCGTACTCCCCGTAATATATATATATATATTTATATATTAATAATTATATAGTATATTCTATAATATATATATTAAAAAGGAAAAAAAAAGGAAATAAAACAAACATATAAAAAGGGAGATAAAATAAGTGAAAACAAAAAAAACAAAAAGATGTCATCCACCAAAAGCAGCGGTTTCTTTGCATTATGTCCTTTTTCTTCAGAAGGATGCCCTAATTGCCAAGAATCATTCAGAAATCAAAACATTGTTTGCACAAAATGTTACAAAACTTTTACCTTCGTCGAACTTCTAAATGATGCAAATAAACAATTATTATCAAGAAATATGAGACAATTTATGGCCAGATATAAGGAAATGAAGAAAACAAAATCCACATTGCAAGTTGAAAGCCCATCATGACTCCTACAAAATGACATAACCCAGTGTAACAAGAAACTGCAGCTAGAAGATCAAGAGAATGGCAAAATAGCCAAACTTCAGCAAAACAAGAAAGTGTTACAACACGAACATAAAAATCTTGTGGATATGCATTATAAAGAATAATGGAAAAAGACGAAGAAATTTCTCGCCTCAAGGACCACATTGAAAAATTAATTGCAAAAGTCAAGAAGACTAAAGTCACAAAGAAGGAACTCAAGCAGCGCTTATCAGAACAAGAAGAGGAAAATTTACATCTATGTTGCACGGGTTCCCGAACCCGGGGGTGGGGTTCTCGAACCCGTCCCGGGTTCTCGAACCCAAGTACCAAATTCTTGTATGGGTGCTTCTGAGAAGAACCCATAAGAACCGGGTTCTTCTATGAAGAACCGGGTTCTCCTATGAAGAACCGGGTTCTCCATTAAAAAAAATTGGGTTCTTTTGTCTTGACAGGTACGAAGAACCCTGATGATCGGTACTTGGAACCCCAAAATCGGGTTCTTTGGAGTTCGTTTTAGTTTTTATTTTTAAATTTTTAATTAATTTAATGGGCTTCCCCTAATATTCCAAGTAGCTAGTTCTGCATCTTTCGAGAGGAATTTGAGCACTTATGCCTTTATCCATTCAGTAAAGAGAAATAGGTTGGGCTCAAAGAAGGCAGAGAACTTAGTGTACATTCATAGCACACTTTGTCTCACATCTCAAAAAGATCTTGGTTACAAGGAGGGTCCTTTCAAGAGATGGGGCCAATACACACATGATGCTATGTGTGGGGGCGAGGAGATATAACCAAATGGCCTTATTGAGCTACCTCCAATGGCTATGGATGAGAAAGAGCCTCAAGATGAGAGTGATTCCTACTTGGAGAGCATGCTAATTAAAGATCTAAGTGATGTTGATGACATGGCTTGAGGAAGCCATTGTTCACCATTAGCTATTTTTATTTTAGTATTTTAGAATTTCCTAGTTTTGTTTGGAGATGCCTCAAGGCAAATTTTGAATGTAGAATGACAATGGACATATATCATGATTCTTACTAATATGTAAACTCCAATTTGCACTTGATATAACACTAGCAATTTTGAAATTTCATTGTGAATGTTGAATGT
Organism: Pinus taeda; assembly: GCA_000404065.3. NCBI lineage: Eukaryota > Viridiplantae > Streptophyta > Pinopsida > Pinales > Pinaceae > Pinus > Pinus taeda. The sequence continues at coordinate 4,535 of APFE031327534.1, forward strand.
TCAATGATATGCATGTTTAAATATTTAAAGTTTAAATCATAAGTATTTTAGTTTTCTTGTTTAAAGTTGAAAAATATACAAATTCACTTGTATTATAATTTATAAAATATAATATTTATATATTATATATATAAACTATAATATACCACCGACGAACCACGCACCCTGTTTCAGAAAATGACGTCCCCGTCCCTGTCCTCGTCCCCGTACCCATCCCCGAACCCACGTTTCCTGGCAACATAGGTGAAAACACTTTTGGAATAACCCCAAAAGCTAACAAAGCACTAATGAAAGAATTTAGAAGGTCAAAAGACATGCAAGGGATAAGAAATCACCCATGAAAAAAAGGGAAAACGAGTAAGAAGGGATTTTCCCAAAAAATGGTAATTCCAATCCACTAACAGTGGCTTCAACCCAAAAGGAGCCATCAAAAGGATGGACTAGATTGACACTCATCATAAAGAGATGACAGTCATCAAAATGATAATAAAATAATATGTGACCTAGCCTACTTCCCCCTCTTCAAGGAATGGCTTTGCTAAAGAGATAACTTAAGTCACTCAAGGTCAAATGGAAATGTTAAGAAAATGAAAAAATTGTCCAAAAAGAGAGGGTCTATTGACAAAAGTTATTGTATTTGTCCCTGTTTTAGAGAATCTAGCTCCATGCTTTACATGCTTTGCATATGTGATTCTAGAAGAACAGAAAATGTTTCACTTCCTCAATTCCATTCATGTTAGCCATCTTAGACTATTCTAGAACATAATGTTGATTTGGAGTAGCATCGGATGTGCTCTAGCCACGAAAATTGGTAGAGCGGCTAAAGCACATGAGATCTCCAATACCCAGAAAGGGTTTGGGCAGATTCTAAATAGTTTAGGAGATATTAAAATAATTAATATTTTTAATGGAGTCCCTAAGTCTAAACCTACGGAAAATAAAATACTAATGTGTATTAATAGAAAACTGTGTTAGAATGGTCCAAAAGTCATGGATCAAGCCAGATCTAATCTTAGCCGTTGATTAGGGACTTAATCTCGACCGTTGCTTTGTCAATGAGAAAAGTATAAGAGGAGGATTGAGGGTCACTTGGAGAACACACTGAGGGAGACTGTCAGTTTAATTTCTGGAATGGTGTTAGCTAAGAAATTGAACCAGTGGTCTGGAGAGCAGTCAGGACGTAGCAAGTACGGAACAGAGAGATGGGAGATCAACACATGGGCAGAAAAGGCAGACGCGGGGCCAGAGGAAGCCACGCAAAGGTAGCAGAGACTGTGCAAAGCCAGCAGGGCCTGCGTCATCCACGCAGAGGCTAGAGGAGTGACGAAAAAGGCCAGAGAGGCTGCGCAGGGTCTCAACAGGCTGACGCAGAGGGTTTCAGGCCACGCAGAGGTCAATAGGGTTACGCTGGGTTCAGAAGAAGTGCTGGAAAAATTTGTCTATCTGTGGATAAGCCAGTTTGGCACCCTGTTGTACTAGAAAATTGCTGAATAATAAAATCCTCCCTTGTTGCACCGATTTTCCCACATTGGGTTTTTCCAGGGACAGTCCAAAATAACTGTGTCAATGTGTTGATTCTTGTGCATATGTTTATCTCTGTATTATGTGTGATATCTGCAGCAGTATTTATTTTAATGTTTATTGAAGTAATTTCATGAATAACTTATGGTGAAATAAGCAGGAAAAGTAAATCAGTTGCTGCAGTGATAGAATTTTCACACATAAAATAAAAATAGAAACGCGAGGTGTTACCCACCAAAATGTGTAACCCCTAGGAGAAAATATTTTCACCTATTTTGGATAGTCGACTAGCTAGCAACCCTACACATTAGCTTGATGATGATGATATGCTAGCTCTTCCACCATCTGCACAATTCACTATGCCTGTCACCATCAAACACTCCTCTTGAATGAATGTGTGCTACCACTTAACAGCTACTCTGATCATTTTGCAATAGGTTGCTTTTACTTAATGTTTTGGGCATTTAGTATTGATAAACCGGCGATCTAGATGACTGACCAATCTTGACTATAAATTTGTTTTCTCACCTAACCAAGGGGGTTAATTTTTAGCCCTACTACAACGGAACCTCGCCTAAGGCCTTAAGTTTGTAGGAGAGGCACTACTTGGAAGACCTAGATTGAAAGATTGTGTTCATTCTCCTTGTACCATACTTAACACCTTCCACATCACATTATAAGCCCTGATACCATCTCAGTTTGAAGTATGGTTCACTTAGATGCATTTCCAATCTTAGTCTATAATAAATGTTTACGTTCACTTGACTTTGAGTTCATTTTGACAGGTGGTCTTGTTACCCACCAAAATTGGGTACCCCTAGGAGAATCTCTCCTAATCATCTTCTTCTAGTCAGCAGCTGCTGATAGCCAACTTGTAGCCAATGTGATGTGCCATTTTATCTCTGCCACCTGCATTAGCCATATGTTTCCGCACCCATTTGTTGGGGACACATGTTAGAAGGTGGGCATTCTGATCTAAAAGGTATGTTATTCATTGTGCAATCGAGTGCTTATGCTTGTTTTTCATTCCGGCATTTGGCATGGAATATTGGGTGACTTGGATGAAGGAAGGGTTTAGACCATGGTTTTATTTCCTCACCTTAAATGGGGGTTTAATCTTCAATCCTAATCTAGTGGGACCTCCTCTAATGGTCCATGCTTTAGGAAGGCTGCTACTTGGGAAACCTCGATTGAGATAGAGTGTTCATGTTTTTTGCATTCCATATTTATCAATTCCCTCCATACATTACAAGCCCTATACACCATCTCCCATCTTTGGGTCCAAATGATCATGGGTCTACTAGGTTCTAACACACCCCCTCCCTTTGTCCACATATCTGGTTCAAGCCTTGAAACTCTATCCAGGGAGGTTTATGCAGCTAAAAGGAAAGTAAAAGGCATATGATGGCCACAAGCAAGAAACAAAAGAAAGAAAATCATGAAATGCAAAAGATGATTGAGACATTAATATTAGCATGTGGGAAAAAGTCAAGTATGATCTCTAACCCTTGTCATTATGGCCACACCCAGTTCCTAGGCCAATATTTCCATATCACATCCTTGAAAAAAGGAACCCTTGCATGTCCCAACCCTTGGTGGGTGATGAACTGCCCCACCTCTTGTGAAAATTCAAGAATCCTCAACCGAATCTACTTATTGCAACAACTGATTAAACTTATCCTATTTGTTAATGACTAAAACAAATTATCTATTGCTTCCTACAACAAATATAGAGGCTAATACAACCACAGCCTTCACTCAATTAATTAATTTTCCCAAAACAAAAATAGAACAATAAAGAAAAATTCACACAAGTGACACAGTATTTTTTGGACAAATGTCCCCGGAAAAACCCAATGCGGGAAAACCGGTGCAACAGTTTTGAGGGTTTTATATTATTAAGCAATAGTTTTCTGAATACAACTCTGGATGCCCTTCCGGCAGTCAAGTTACAGAGAAAATAAACTGGCAAAAAAACTTAGTGAGATTACCTCACTCTACCCAGCAATTTCCGGCTGTTCCGGCAGCTGAACCAACTGTCCCCGGCTATCTCTGCGTTGGGCCTGCGTAGGCCCTGCGTCAGCCTCAAAAGGCTCTGCGTCAGCTCAAATGGGAAACGTCTTGCCTTCTGGAGCAGTTTCCAGCCCTCCCGGCTCAGAAATGTCAGCTTCTTTGCAAAACTCGGACTTTTTCTCTACATGATTGTGTTTTCTTCGCATGATCCCTTCATGCTCAGCGTCAAGCTCTGCGTGGGCCCTTCTGGCCCAACGTCAACCCAACTAGTGTCTCTCTACCTCTCTCTGCTGCATATCCTGGGTCCTGGAGAAGATACTCCAACCCAACTATCTCTGCCCCTCACTACAACAACTCACTATCGAAATTCTCCCGGCAGCACCTCTGCTCTACTTCAGAAAATCAATTCTTTGAACTCTCTGAGTGTCTTTCAAAGTGACCATCAAGCCTCCTTAAATATTCTCCTCGTTGACATTCAATGGCCGAGATTAAAAGCTAATCAATGCCTAAGATTATTTCTGTTTGATCCTCGTCTTCTTCTAGAAGTTACACCCACCATATATATTAATACCCTTTAATTATTTTATTTTCTTAAGTTTAGACTTAGGATCCCTTTAAAAAAATATATTTTATTACAACTATTTTTAGGCGGAATTTCCCAAAACACTTTCTAGGTTCTTTGGAATACATGTGCCTAAGCCTCCTTACAAAATTTGAGACTTGGAGCACATCTGATGCTACCAGATATCAACACTCCTTCTTAGCGAGGAATGTGCTCCAGCAATGCACCTTGCTGGAGCATCACTCTGTTCTGTAACATGTCCCTCTGCGTTGTTGATGCCTAACATGTTGTCCACCAACCACTGCGCAAATTTTGCATCTATACTGTTGCTGACCCTGCCACTGTCAACACTGCATCCATACTGCAACTCCCTCTGAAATTTTACATCTGTGTTGTCGTTGGCACTACCACTGCCAACTACCACTGCACTGCAAACTATTGTTGCTACTCCACCAGCAACAGAGAAACATCCCAAATTACTGAACAAACTGTGTTCAGTATGATACCATGTGAATGTTGGAGCCTGTTTGCTGCTAGTCTCTGCGCTAACCCTCTGAATCTATTGCACTGTTGCTGACTTCTGCTTTGTGCCACCTGCACTGATGCCAACTATGCTCTGTGTTGTTCAGTTTCTGGCGCTCCTAGCCACTGCAACTGTCTCTCCGACACTCCTCGACACCATCAGACACTAGTCCATCCTGCTACTTCTAATCTGGGCTCCCGTAGCAAGGAACTGATCCAAGAGGTGGGCTCCTTAAGGATCCTGCCCATCTGTAGCTCTTTCGAACTACAGCTCCAAATCAACCCACCTCCCTCCTAAAGGTATCTCGGTTGTCATGGCGAACTCCTCTTCCTCGATTTTTGTAACGCAACCTTCAAATCGTGCTTCTCATCTTTGTCCTTCTTCCTGAGAGGACATTGAGTTGTCTAGTGACCCATCTCACCACACTTGAAGCACTTTATCTTCGAGATGTCCTTCTTACGTCTTCGCTGCTCCTACTGCCCCTTAGATGCAAGGGTTGCATTATCCTCCTCCTCCTTGGGCTTCGACCCACTACTGTTGCTTCCATCAAGCTTGCACTTGACTAGATCTCTCCCCATCTCTTCCTGCTTGAGAGTTGCCCACATACTCTCCTAGTCTGGCAAAGTTGCCCTGCCCAAGATGCTCTGGACAAAGACTTGCCACTCTTCTGACACTGAGTTTAGGGTCAGTCTCACGATCTCGAAACCTTGAGGTGTAGACCCCACAGCAGATAACTCGTCCCGGGTCTCCTGAAGCTTTGTGAGGAATGGATCCACACGCTCCCCCTTCTGCATTTGAGCAAATCTCAGCTTCTTCTCCGAGTAAATCTTCCACTGCTTGAAAGATCCCTGAAATAGCGTAGACAATGCATCCCACATCTCCTTGCCAGTCCCTCTACTAGCGATGTGATAAACCACATGTTCCTTCACTCCGTCGAGGATCATTCTTTTCACATTCACCATCTCAGCTCGATAATTCCTCAACGGATCTACATCTGCAGGCAGAGCCACCATGCTTTCGGCATATGTCTTGAGGGCATGCTCATCTAGAAGGAATGACATTCTAGCCTTCTAGATGACATAGTTGGATGCTCCGTCCAACTTATCCTGATCCCTCAAGCCACTGGTTGCCATCTCTGCCACAAATGTCAAAAATCTCCTCTTTGGTTCTTACTGTTACTGCTCAGCCAATAAGAAAACGAACTTCTTGGCAAGAAGTCTTACTAAGGAAGAAATTCCCTCAATTGTGCTTCTTCCTTCTCGTCTAACGTCTTTTTGCCCAGCAAAATGGCATGCAGAAAGGACTACATCCCACCAACTCCTCCTCACGCTGAGGCTTCAGCGCTGCTCCCTCTGCCTCGACAAACTTTCGGACTGGGAGTCCTTCCTCTCTATCGACTCACTCAGAGAGAGACTGCCTCGAAAATCAGCGCTCCGGCTAGGGCTGCGCAAACCCTCTGGGGTTTCGAACTGCTGCCTCCTGCAGCTTTTTTGATCTCCCTCTTTTGCTTAGCATTGGCTTCTCTGGCACTGTTCTTCTTGCTTCACTCGCACTAGCTCCGATACCATGTGAAAATTCGAGAATCCTTACCCGAATCTACTTACTACAGCAACTGATTAAACTTCTCCTATTTGTTAATGACTGAAACAAATTATCTACTGCTTCCTACAGTAAATATCGAACCTAATACAACTGTAGCCTTCACTTAATTAATTAATTTTCCCAAAACAAGAACAGAACAATAGAGAAAAATCCACATAAGTGACACAATATTTTTTTGACAAATGTCCTCGGAAAAGCCCAATGCGGGAAAACCGGTGCAATAGCTCTGAGGGTTTTATATTATTAAGCAGTAGTTTCTAAATACAACTTTGGATGCCCTTCTGGCAATCTAGTTACAGAGAAAATAAACTAGCAAAAAAACTTAGTGAGATTACCTCACTCTACCTGGCAATTCCCAGTTGTTCCCGCAGTCGAACCATCCCCAGCTATCTCTGCGTTGGCCCTTCTAGAATAGTTTCCAGCCCTCCCGACTCAAAAATGTCAGCTCCTTTGCAAAACTCAGACTTTTGCTCTGGATGACTGTGTTATCTTTGTGTGAGCCCTTCCGGCTCAGCGTCAAGCTCTGCATGGGCCCTTCTGGCCCAGCGTCAACCCAACCGGTTTCTCTCTGCCTCTCTCTGTTGCGTATCCTGGTTCTTGGAGAAGATACTCCAACCCAACTATCCCTACCCCTCACTACAACAGCTTACTATCGAAATTCTCTTGGCAGCTCCTCTACTCTGCTTCAGAAAATCGATTCTCTGAGCTCTTTGTGTGTCTTTCCAAGTGACCCTCAAGCCTCCTTAAATAATCTCCTCCTTGACATTCATTGAAGCTAGTCAATGGCTAAGATCATTTCTTCTTGATCCTCATCTTCTTCTAGAAGTTACACCCACAATTTATATTAATACCATTTAATTATTTTATTTTCCTAAGTTTAGACTTAGGGTCCGTTTCAAAAGAATTAATTATTTTAATACAACTGTTTCTGGGTAGAATTTCCCAAAACACTCTCTGGGTTCTTTAGAATACATGTGCCTAAGCCTCCTTGCAAAATTTGAGACTTAGAGCACATCTGACGCTACCAGAAATCAACACCTTTAAAGGGGTAGCCACTGTTATACATCATTGCCTCCGGTGTACATTAATCCATGCTCGACTATTTCTCGTATATATCTGAGAACATCCTTGGCTGCTGCCCAATGTGCCCTCTTCAGTTCCACCATGAACTGACTGTGGGTGTTCATAGCATAACAAATGTATGGCTTGGTGTTGACCAAATACATCAAGGACCCTATGAGCTGCATGTACAAGGTGGGATCTACTTCTTTATCTTCAGACACATCAATCTTCTCTAGTTGGTAATCATTGGAGTAGCCATGGGTCTATGGTCCTGCATTCTAAACCTCTTTAAAATTTCTGTAGCGTATTTCCCTTGTCCAAGGAAAATCTCACCCTTCTACTGCCAAACTTCCAACCCCAGAAAATAATGCATCCGTCCCATATCCTGTTAGGATATTCCGACACATAGGAATAGTTAAGTTCAACTTGGTCTAGTATAGAGTTAGGTATAGAGTTAGGTAAAGTGTGTTTCTTTACCGTTGTACATTTTGTAACTTACAATCTGACGGTCACGATATGTAGTGAT
>APFE031327551.1:0-15761 GCA_000404065.3 Pinus taeda
GAAGTGGCGGAGGAGGAGGAGGAGGAGGAGGACGTGGTGGAGGAGGTAGAGGTGGTCGATGTGGAGGAGAAGGAGGAGGGGGTGGAAGTGGTGGAGGTGGAGGCAGAGGTGGAGGAGGAGGGGGTGGATGTAGTAGAGGAGGAGGTAGAGGTGGAGGTGGTAGAGGAGGAGGCGGTGAAGGCAGAGGTTGTGGAGGAGGCGAAGGCAAAGGTGGTGGTGGAGGTGGTAGAAGTGGTGGAGGTGGTGGAGGAGGAGGTGCAAGTGGAGAAGGAGGAAGAGGAGGAGGCAAAGATGGAGGTGGTGGAGGAGGAAAAGGAAGATCCAGAGGTGGTATAGGAGGTGGAGGTGAATGAAATGTAGGTGCAGGAGGAGGTGGTGCTCGAGGAGGAGGGTGAGGTAGAGGAAGAAGAGGTGGAGGTGGAGGTGGTGATGGAGGTGGAGTTGGAAGTGGCAGTGGATTAGGAGGTGGAGTTTGAGAAGGAGGTGGTCGAGGAGGAGGAGGAGGTGGTGGTGGTGGTCAAGATGGAGGTGGAGGGAGGAGGGGGTCGAGGTGGAGGTAGAGGCAGAGGTGGAGGAGGAGGTGAAGGTTGAGGAGGAGGATGAGGAGAAGGCAGAGGGTGAGGTGGTGGAGGAGATGGAGGCGGACGAGGGGTAGGAGGAAGTGTTTGAGGAGGAGGTGGACATGGAGATGGAGGAGGAGGAGGAGGAGGAAGAAGCAAAGGAGGAGGAGGAGGTGGTGGAGGCAGAGGAGGTTGACATGGAGGTGGAAGAGCTGGATGAGGTGGTGGATGTGGAGGTAGTGGTGGAGGACACGTTCAGGTCGAGAAGGAGTAGGAGGAAGATAAGAAGGGTGTGGAGGAGGAGGAGGAGGTGGATGTCGAGGTGGAGGTGGAAGTGGATGTGGAGGATGAGTGGAAAATGAGGTGAAGGCAAAGGTGGAGTATAAGGTGGAGGAGGAGTAGAAGGTGGAGGTGGAGGTTGAGGTGAAGGGGGAGGAGGATGAAGCAGAGGAGGAGGAGGACGTGGAGGTGGAGGATTTGGAGGTGGAGGAGGATTAGGAGGATGAGGAGGTGGAGAAGGAGGAGGAGGAGGAGTTGGTGGTGTATGAGTAGGCAGAGGTAGAGGAGGAGGAGGAGGACAGGGCAGAGGTGGAGGAGGAGGACAGGGCAGAGGTGGAGGAGGAGGAGGAGGTGGTGATGGTGGTGGATGAGGAGGAGGACGACTCAAAGACGGAGGTGTTGGAGGATGTGGAGGAGCAGTTTCAGGCACAGTGAGAGTTGGTCGAGGAGGTCGGCAAAGAGGAGGTGGTGGAAAAGGAGGAGGAGGAGGGTGTGGAGGTTGAGGTGGAGTTCGAGGAGGTGGAGGTGGAGGTGGTAGTTAAGGAGGTTGTGGTGGAGGTGGAGTTGGAGGAGGTGGTGGAAGAGGAAGAGGTGGAGGAGAATGTGGTGGAGGAGGTGGATGTGGAGGTGGAGATATGAATTTAATTTAAGATTCATGTCTTCACTTCAAATATTAAATTGTCACTCTCTTCTCCACTATTGGAAATTAAAGCTACAGTCTCATGAATTCATAACATATCTCTTCACATACATAATATCCCACTATTAAATGATAAGTAATTCATTTAGGAATATTTACTCTATGCACAAATATAGTAATTCATGTACATGAAATTAATTTTACGTTTAGATTTGATATATGGGCCAAGAATTCGAAGCGTTTATGAAGATCAGGGAGTGGAAAAAACTTATAGAAGGTGATGAACCACAAAATCCTAATGATGTTTGTGTATTTGACGCGAAGTAATTGGATAATTATTTTCTTATTAGAGAATTAATGCATAAGAAGGAAAAATAACTTGATGTCAATATTAAATGAGAAATTCACCAATAATTTACAAGATTTTATGTTTAAGAGAATGATTCACTAATATTTTACAAGATTTTACAATTCATTGAAGGATGCACCAATATTTTAAAATATTTTATATTTTAGTAGTAGATAATGACCATTAGTTTCTAGTAGAAATGGAAACAAGAAATCACATGAAGATAAGGAAAATAGGAATAGAAGAAGAGAAATGATGTAGCAAAGAACCAACAAAGTGTTACTTTATATTATATTCTCTTGAGTGTCCAATAGACAAAGATTTAATGATACATAGATTTCCATATATATATATATATTATGTCGAGATAGTCCCAACAATTTAATTGTCGAAACCAATTTAGTCTATCTAACTTAGACTCTTGAATCGACTAGATAGTTGATCGACTTTATAATATTAATTGTAGAATTATTTGGGATGGTAAACTAACTCGACCAGCCCCTTCAACATCTTCCCTACCCTTAATTGCTTCTTTGTGACAAAGAAGCGAAGATTTGGAGTTTTACAAAATTTGTACAAATTTGATACACCATAAATTAAAAAATGTAAATCCTTATAATGAAATAAAGTTTGTCCAAAATGGTGGTTAGCTAATTAGCAGATATTGTTTCGTGTTCATCAAGATCTTCTTGAATTATATCTGCAAGATTTAAGATGTGAATTCCTCTTCTTTTCCCTTCCCTAGCCAAATAATTGGAACATTCAACTTTAATTTCCTTAGTGTGATGTTGTTGTTGAGAAGAGAGACCACATCCTAAAATCTTAGATGAAAGGAATTCAATTTTTGTTGTCAAGAAGATGATCGAGATGTTTGTTCTTTTGCAGGTGCTCATGTTGAAGTCATAAGGAATGTTTTTGGATAAGCAGTTAGTGTAAGAACTTGGAGATGTTGATCAAATATAGAACACCTAATTCTCATGGTTAGACTTTGCTCTAGGTTGAGTTACTTGTCTGGAGCACAATTCTCAAATTAAAAATTATTGAGTTTATATCTCATCGCATGTGGGTGATAAATATATTGGGAAAATATTAAAAACATTGGGCTCCATGATATAATGTTTGTTCTAACTCTTCCTTTTCTTTGGAAAATTCTTGGTTAGACTTTTGAATTATAGTGGGTATTTTTTCATTCCCTTGAACTATCACTTTAGCTTGCAATTTATTTACATGAGTAGTTAGTTTCTCACTGTGGTCGACCAATTGTTGTACAAACTATTAGATTGCAATAAGTGGATCATCAATTCTGCTTGGATTGTTGATATTAAGTTTTTCTATTTCTGGGTTCTAACATTCTAACTAAATATGCGTTTGTTGTTGTTGTCTTGGCTAAATCTTACTACTATGCAACATCCTTATTTTAAATTTTTTCTTTGTTGCTCTCATATAATTTTCTAGGGTTTCAAATATTTGTTTATCTCAAGCATGCCTTGGGTCATGTTTCTTACTAGATGTTTATTTTATCCTTTATTTATTTATGGATCTCAAGTGTTGGTTGTATTTGACTCTACTAGAGGAACTTGTTTTTCACTTGTAGGTGAGGTTGAGGTAACATCTCTTTGTAAATTAATTTCCTCTACAATTTACTTTAATATATCTTCTGACATAATATTCTTGTATGGTACTTCCTAATTATAATCACGCTTGGATGACATTTTATCTGGATAAAACTTTTGTTCAACAATTATTGAGGCAGTCATACAGGGTGAATTAGAAGTCAATTTGATGTCTAGCGCTTGTTTTTTTTTCTCATTGCATTCAATCAACTGTCCTCAATTATATGTCTGTGTTGAAATTCCATTTTCTATGTTAACTTTGGTTGAAGTGAATAGTTGATGTTACTTATTTTATGGTATACCATCATTTTCTATCCTTTTATTTCAATGATTACATCTTTGACATGTCCAAGTTACTAGAAGGTGTCTTGTCCAATAGACGATGCTAAGAATTGTTGCAATTCTATGCTTTGTTATTTTACCCTTTTCTTGGGTATTCTCCAACCATTCTCATAAAATTGAGTCTAAATTATGTAGGTATTATGGGCCTTGTAGTTAAATACCCATCAAAATTTCTTCTCAATTGGTATTATATGTTGATGTCTAAATCAATATCGAACACTGTGAGCTTAACTTGCAATCTACTTAGGAGACTCTATGATAGGTAGTTACATGTAGAATTCCAATGGCCTTGTGTATAAATTTTCTTTCCTTTCTTCTTATTTTTTAGTTTCTAAAAAGGGTATAATTATACCTCCCGACCCTTCTCAAGCTTGTGGTGGAATTGGGAAAATTTTATTAGCCTATTGGCTTAGTTATATAAACATATGGTCAATTGTACTGTAACAATAAATCTCTTATGGATCTATATATAAAGAGTTTATTGAGATATAATAGCTTGGGAAGTACTGAAGCCCTAGCAATGGGTGTTTGGATGAAGAAGCACAACAAAAGTGATGTGGGATTGGAACCCGAGCTTGGTGTTTTGCACCTAAATGAATTGGGAAAAGACAATTGGAATTTGAGAGATTTGAAATGTGGAGGTGCTAGAGGACACCTAAAGGATAAAAGGGTAGCGAAAGTCACTCAAAATAGATATTACCTTTTATATGTGGTTGGTGGTTAATTTGTCTGGTTGGGGCAGGTCAACTTGGGCTAAATTATGCCGCAAGGAAAAATTCACAGAGCCACGTGTGTTCATATAAATAGAAGTTAATTTTTGGAGGTTTAGAGCACATCCAAAGTGAGAATTAAATTAGGTATACCTTTGTATAGATATTGAGCTTGAGGATGAGGTGGTGGAGAAGGTAAAGGTGGTGGAGGTGGTGGAGGAGGAGGTGACAGATGTAGAGGTGGAGGTGTTGGAGGAGGTGGAGGCAGAGGTGGTGGATGAGGTGTAGTTGGAGGAGGAGGACAAGGTAGAAGTGGTGGAGAAGGTAGAGGTGCTGGATAAGGTTTAAACCACCTAATTTTTATTAGGTAGTTTAAACCTTTAGGTATATTCATATAAATAATTAATTTAAATCTGGATAATGTAAATTTATTTATTGGTGATTTTCTTTTAATCCTCTAGGTTAATTTAACAATTAGATATTCAATTAACTTAATATTATTTTCTTATTCTACTATTTATATTTTTATGTATTTATTAAATAGTTAATACCTTTTGCTAACTAACTATTAACTTAACAACCAATTAAAATTACTTTATATATTTATATATAAATATATAATTTATACATACATACATACATACATATATTTATTTATTTATTTATTTATTTATTTGTACACATATTTATAAATTAAAGGTGAAGCCACTTAATATAACTAACTTCCATTTTAATTTATTAATTAACTTATTTTTATGACCCTCGTCCAACTAATTGATCCCCAGTCAAATTTAGCTATTGGTCAGTTAGCCATTGGAGCCTCTGACTATTTAACATGTAAAGCTACATCTCATTCTTCAACTTGCTCTAACGATGAACCACACGGGTTGGTTCGAAACACATCGACAAATGAAATATCATATGATTTACGCTAAATTTTTTATCGTAAACTATATATAGGTTATTAAATAAAAGATATAATAAATTAGGTCGACCATTATCCTATTAGTTTTCCATTTATTTATTATTTATTAGTTATTATTTGATTATTAATTTAATTATTTGTTTAAGATTAATTAGGCTAATCCTCCTCCTGGTATTAATAAGTTAAATGGATAAATTAATTAATTAATTTTATTATTTATTGAATTAATTATTATGTTTATTAATTTTATATAAAATTAATTATTTAAATAATATGTTTAATTAATTCATTAATTTGTTTAATTAATATACTAATTAATTAGTAAGTTAAAGGGATAAATTAATTAATTAATTTTATGATTTATTGATTTAATTATTATGTTTATTAATTTTATGTAATTTTTTTTAATAATTTGTTTAATTAATTCATTAATTTTTTTAACTAATTCACTAATTTGTTTGATCAATTAATTAAGGGAATAGATTAATTAATTAATTAATCCTTACAAATTTGGTGAGTTATTTTGCTATAATATCATCTATAATTCCTAGAGTTAATTTGTAATTTTTTAGATTTGAGTAATCATGATTACATGCATTTTTTTAGTTATATATTAATATTATCAAATGATTATATGTGAAGTACTCAATTACTAATTTCTGTTTATATTTGTTAATTGTTTTAGTGTTTATGGAGGATGTTATATAATTGATGTTTTTGTTATTTATTATACTATTTTTTTAAGAGGGGGGGAATAGGTTATTTTAAAGGACATGACTTAATTATTGATTTTTTAATATTTCAAGTAAAGGTTTATAGGTGTTTCTTAGTTTTAATCCACCACCCCGGTTCAAGTTGTTCTTCATTTTTTCTATTTCAATGGCTTCTTCGATTTTCCTTTTAAGATACTGGTCGCGTTTTTTAACCAGTTTGAATTCTTCCATGTAGATGTAATGAGAGTAATAGTGAACATGTTTTGCTAAGGCCAATTTTGAGTTCCTTTCTCTGCTTAAGACGACGATGTGTTATTTAATTCTAATATTAAAAGACCTACATGTTTCACCTATGTATTTCTTACCACATGAGCAAGGAATCACATAAACACCTTTTTGAAGGTTAGGGTTTATGGGATCCTTGACTAAGTTGAATAATTGTCTGATTGTGTAGATTTTCTCCTTAAATATTTTTGTATATTTCTTTATGTATCACTGTAATATGTTCCCAATGGCTTCTATCACTTTATGGGGCCAAAAATGTAGTGGTAGATTATACAATCTAACCCAAACCGACATTCTAGATACCACCATTATATGGCCATCAAAATCTAAGAACCAAGGCGTGACAAAAAGTCCCACAGAGGCCCAAAACCATGGACCCTCTTGCAATATATATTCAAAATCCTCTCACATTGTAAATTTTACTAAGAAAAAACCCCTTGAAAAAAATCTGAATCTCACAATTTATTGTCCAATTTGTGAATATCCAATGGAAGAGATCCACTTTTTTTAGCCAAAAACTGTTGAATCTCGATGGTACTGGTTGAAATTCATATGTCATACACAAATCATTTGTTATGGTAGATCTATAGTCATTACTGGGATTTGGTTTAGTTGTTCCACTATGTAGGGGTTGGGTATATTGTGTGTCTAATATGGTATTGTTGAGGCAACAAATTTTCCTTTGAGGATATCTACGAATGAAAAGCCTCCATTAACTTTCCCTTCATTTGATTTCTTTCCTTTATTAATAATAAATCTAGATATTCCCCATATGCCCTTTGAATTTCTTGGTCGAGGTGATCCTCCCCGAAGCCTCATGTTCAATACGATGGTGGATGATAGGAGGATGTTATAATATTGCAACATCACATCATATTGCATGGATTTTCCACCAAATATTAGACTTTTTAGGATCATGAGGATACCCAAAGTGTGCATGATCTTGTGCTATTATTGTTTGAAGTGATCTGTGGCCCAAACCCAAAATAATATTGATTTTCCATCTGGGGATTTGATAAAAATATTGGAAGGCTACCAAATTGAGAGCCCATAATTGAGAGTCACATAGATCTGAAGTCTAATCAATGGATAATAGTCAAGCTAAAAAGAGTGAGAGGGATTTTTGTGGAAATATTGACTTCATAAGCAATGGTCAAACCACTGAGCTCACCCACTTTGATGGAGGAAGATTCTGATCTGGAAAAAAGTGAAGAAAACTCTCTAGATCTAATGCTACTACTCCATTTTGACAACCTATTGTGATCAGGGGATTGAGAATAACCAGGTTCGAGATATTTAGCAACAGATCTAAAAAATGAAGTGCTTGGGGTGGAATATTCACTTCTATAGCCAAAAAATTTCCTTCAGATCTGACCGATATTTCTCTTGTGACTAATAGCAAGAAGTTATAATATTTCTACTCCAGAGTCACCTTAACCCTACATAGGTCCATTCCCAACTCATGAGTGTGACACCCTTTGCTTCCTTCTATGCCATCATGTACATACGGGGTGAGCATATACTCTGCACAATAGCCTAGTGAATGATACTACCAACAACCCAGGCTATCAGACTCCATCTCCGCATAGGTGATCGAAACTAATATTCACTCCATTCAAAAACTTAATTATTATACCTGTGAGTGGTGAGATCATGCCCTAGTGATGATACAAAAGGTGTATTTGATGTCTAAAGAGACCCGATCACATAAGGAAAGCAAAAAGACAGAGAAACCCTAGCCATCACAATGAACTCGTCCTCTTGACATTGTTCCCTTCTCAATCTTTAATTTGATTTTTTCATTAATATATTCTTATCTGACATTTTAATCAATTTTTTTATTTAATTCAATCATCATGAGTTCATAATTAGTGTATTAGTTAATTGTTATTTTATGGTGCAAAATGGATCGAGTTTATAACTTGTTAAATCTATTTAGTATAAAAGAAAAAAATCACAAATATTTTTAGTCAATAAATTTTATAGATACAAATGACCACGATAATACCACAAGTAACAATGACTATGAATTTTCCTTGTAAGAATCATCACCAGTTTTTGTATGTTTGAAAATCACAAGTTTTCATGATTTCTTTTAATCAAGATATACTTTTCAACAAATACATATAATCACAATATCAGAGGTGACTATGAACATGAATATTCTTTTAACCACAATCATTCAATTTAAAATTAAAAATATATGAAATGGCACTAATGATCGATGATAAATACAAACAAAATAAACATAAACTTTAAAAAATAATTTTAAAATTGATGTTTTTTTATGACAGAATTTTAAATGTATGTGGTTTTATTTGATGCTATGTATTTCTTTGTTGCACCTTTGTTTGTTTGTTTGTGTATAATATTTTAACACATGTGATGTCATAGACAATAATTACTTTTAGAATGCGTAGAATCTATATATTAACTTATTAATATGTAATTTGTTGTTTAATTTAATAAAATATTATTTTTTCAACATCATGAATGAATTTGAAGTTTTGTAAGCACCAATATTTAACGCACAATTATTTATAAATGTTTTTAATTAATATGATTTTTATAATTACTTACAGATGTTTTATGATTATAGAATTTTAAATGTTTGTGTTTTTATTTTATGAAATGTATGTGTTTCTTTGTTTATGCTCTTGTTTGTGTATAATTTTAAAACACAAGAAAGGCTTTTATTAGAATATCCCATATGGAAGGTCATTGCCCAAATTTCCTATTGACTTCATACCTTTATGATGATTTTACACACATAAAATATAATATGCAAGAATTACAGTCCCAATTAATTGAATGTGTATTAAACTATATATGTTCAAATTAGCATTTAGTTTAACAAAATTTCATTCATTTTTGCAAATGACCATAACATCATGAATGGCTATGGATTTTTTTAAGTATCATTAGTCAATTCATCTTTGGGAAGTATTTTTAATCAATATATATTGATAATTAGTTACAAATCCATATTTTCTGATGATATAATTTTAGATGTTTATGTTTTTATTTTATGTAATGTATTGGTTTGTTTGTTTGTGTTTGTACGTCTATAAATTATTGAACACAGAAAACATTTATTAGAATAACTTGATACAAATAACCTATATGATCGAATGCAATAATTACACTTCAAATGAATTGAATGCTTGCATTAAAAACTGAATTTTGGATGAATTTCATAAAAGCCATTATGTTGGACACCCCGGATACTAGAAAATGATAGCGACACACCCAAAAGAATATTACTGGCTGGGTATGCAAAAAGATGTGGCTTAGTATTTGGCACGTTGTTTAGAGTGTCAACAAATAAAAGCAGAACGCCAACACCCTGTGGGGTTATTAAAACCATTACCCATTCCGGAATGGAAGTGGGAAACCATTTCTAAGGACTTCATAACATGTTTACCCAAGACAAGGAAAAATAACCACTCCATCATGGTGGTGATGGAAAAATTTAGTAAATCAGCACATTTTATACCTGTGCAGGCTACTTATAGCGTTGTTTAGGTCACCCATATTTTTATGCAGAATATATTTAGGTTGCATGGGCTACTAAAAACAATAATTTCAGACTGTGATGTTAAATTTACATTGGTCTTTTGGAAAACATTGTTTACAGAATTAGGGAGTGAGCTAAATTTCAGTACAGCATATCACCCTTAGATTGATGGGAAAACAGAACAGGTGAACCAGGTGGTGGAAGATATGCTAAGGGCATATCTAATGCAGCAACCAACCAAGTGGGAATATTACCTACACTTTGTCAATCATGCGTATAGTAATGGTTATCATACATCACTGCAAATGAGCTCGTTTGAAGTACTGTATGGGCGGAAGTGTTGCACACCCTCAAGTTGGGGTGGATTGGAAGAAAAATAGATGTTAGGTCCTGAAATGCTTAAAGAGATGGAGGACATGGCTAAGAAGGTACGATCCAATTTAAAAGCAGATCAGGATAGGAAAAAGAGCTTTGCTGACTGAAAAAGAAGATTCAAGGAGTACCAAGTTGGTGACCATGTGTATGTAAGAATACGAGCAAAAAAGAGCACACTACAATGGAACGGTTTCACCAAGTTGGCACCTCAATTTTGTGGACCATTCCAAGTCTTAGAAACAATTGGGTCGGTGGCTTACAAGCTCGCCTTGCCAAGTCACATACGAGTCCACAATGTCTTCCATGTTTCTGTGTTGAAAAAATATGTTTATGATCCTAAACATATAGTCAAATGGCAGGATATACAAGTGAGAATTATCTCCTGTAAATCAGTCTAAGTGTTTCCCTTTAAAAGAGAACTGACTTAGGATGTTTCATGTTGTAGGTCAAACCGGAAGGAGAAATCCTAGTTGAACCACTCAACATCATCGACCAGAGAGAATTCATGATGTGGAAGTGAGCTATTACCCAAGTTAAAGTGCAGTGGCGGCACTTTGTGCCTGACAAGGCCAGGTAGGAAGATGAAGAGCTCATGAAACAAGCTTACCCAGGGTTGTTCATGGTCGGAAGACATCGGGATGATGTCCGATTTTAGGAGGGGGAGATGTGATACCCCAGGAAAATGTAAATATTTTATTTTTACTGTGGTAAAAGACATAACTAAATATGACATTGTTAGCTGTTTGAAATTTAATAGTCTTGTTATTATTATTTTTAAGGAAATATAAGAAATGTTTTTCTTGGAAAATGCCGGCAACTTTTGAGGAGGAAGTTGGGAAAAGACGGTTTCTGATACTACAACCCTAACTACCTCCCCTAACTAGAAAGGCTTCCAGAGAAAAGGAAGTGGGGAGAGGCAAAAATCTACGCTATAGGGACAGGCAGAGGAGGACAGAGGGCTAAGTCTTGTGATGACTAGATAGCCAAGCACTAAGTGCATTCTTGCTAAGGATAGTGATCATGCAAGAGAGTTAGGGGGGAGATTCTAGTCTTGAAAGATGAATCACATGGTTGGGTGGACAAGAAAATATCAGAGAATCTAGGTGAACCTCTAAAGAGTCTTTATCGCTAGGAAGAGACCAGGTAAGTAAGGAAAATCACTTGGATAATCTATTAAGATAATTTGTTAGATAATTTGATAAATAATTTATATGTAATTTGCTCAGAAACAAGATGTAGGGGTCTCGTTTATTTCTTGTGGTTAGGAGTGAATTGTATGATGGAAATAGTTCTTTTACTTTTTTGCTAAATATAAGGGAAATAACTAGAGAATATTTATCGTGCAGAAAAAATGTTGAATAAGAAAAATTAGAAACAGAAGTTAGGGTCTATGGTACTAATCAAACAAACACCTCAGAGATAGTGAATACAATCATACGATGCAAACCGAACTCTTATTACAACAACTTGACAAACAAAAAAGATAAGAGAATATTTGAGAACTATGAAATCACAAGTGTAGGAAAATCATGCTTGAAAATGAAACATGTGCAAAACAGTATTTTATCCTTCTATGAAATTCTTGTTTAAACTGAAAGAAATGTTTCCATGCTATTAAGAAGAAAATGATAAAACTTGGAACAAATACAAGTATGGGGTCGATACTTGAACCCTGGAATCATTGCAGATTCTAGTTTGCATATAAATCAAGGCAGGAAGACCGGAATTGAGTTATATTAAACTATTGGCATGTACAACCTCATGACAAAGTCGCATGAGAAAGGTAAAACTGAGGCGATCAAGTCTTTCTTGGCAGCCTGCGGGTCCAGAAGTATGAATGTACATTGGATCTCCAACTAAATTAAGAGAGAGAAGGGCATGATATTTGGAAGATCTTTGAAAATGAGGTTCTCCTATTATAGTTATATAGGAGGAAACCCTATAGTGTATAGATGGAAACCCTACAATATCATAGGATGAAACCCTAAGGAAGTACCGGAAGAAACCTTGAAGGGGTTTCGGCGGCCAATATTTCAACCAAAACACAAAAAAAAAAGTGACTCGTTACAACGTTGAGAAAAGCAAAGAGTATTATTGACATACAAGAAAAACCCAGATGCTCAAATAAATAAACGACTCTTTTCTAACAGATTGGTTGGCATCTATATAAACCCTCACTTATTGCTTCACATACAAGAACATGCATATAAAACTCTATCATCATAAAATAAAAGAGTGGAACTATAGTGCACGAGTAGTTTCAGTGTTGAGAACGTAAACAACAGTTAGATTTATCATTTGGAAAACAATTATACAAACACAGAATTTAATTCCAAAAATTCATGCTGAAAGTCTTAAGGACTCGGCTCAAGTCTAAGCACAAACTAATTAACCAACAATTAGCCTGGTACAAGGATTCTTGAACTGTTAATAAGAAAACTTGGCCAACAATCAAATAACTTACAAGGGATTGACCCCAGAAAACTCACCAAAGTTTACAAAAGGACCCAAGAAAATTTTCACATAATCACAACTGACATAGTCAAAGGAAATTCAAGCTAGCAAATGCATCCAAGTGACCAAGCCTCAGGCCAGGACAACTGCAACATTATAACACATGAAACCATGAAGTAAGGCCATAGAATAACACTTCTCTAGGCTTGATAGGCAATACCTCTGGAGCTGGAATCATAAAAAAAAAAGAGAAAGGTCCATAACCCTTACAATGGTAGTTTTTATACAGTGTAGTTCCATGAAAGTTCAACCCAGAACCATATTTTCTTACCCGATGGTCTGCGCAGGAGGTAGAGAGTCTGAGTATCCATGACCATCCCTTTATTCGAGCCAACATTACTTGGCCGTGCCCATTTCTCTTTCATCCCGGAAACAAAAAAAAAGAAAACTGCTACAAGCATGAGATGTGTATTGCCAAAGAAAATATGAGTAACGGAAGAAAGAGGAAAGGTGGTGAATACTTATCCAAGTGATATAAATCACTAGAAATTTAGGCAACCCGCCAACTAAACTGAAACCTTGAGCAGTAACCATAGTATTGCAGACAATTTTTGGCACAGTGGAAGGTGGAGAGATGCTGGATCGAGTGTGAAGAAACAATGAGCTGAATGAACCATATCACCAGGGTAATGAGTACAAATCCCTCGATTTGATGTTCAACCCTTGGATCTGCCGACCAAAATCTCCACCATTGATGACTGGAGGAGCCCGAGGTGCATAAATGTTTTTGGTACTCTTGCGCTTGCCACACCACCATGGCAAAGAAGGTGATAAATGTTAAGCCAAGTGGATAGTGTAGGTGAATCCGAAAGGACAGTGGTATGGTGTCACATTAATGCAAAAGTCTATCATGTCATTAGAAAGTTTTCTAAGCACTGGGAACTATGTATTGTGACCCAAGGTGGTATCATATATAACATCCGGACAATGATAACTTTGATATAACTCAACAGGGTAAATTTTTTAATTTTATGTGTTTGTAGTAGGTACATGAGAGAGAGGGAGGGATTAAGAGAGAGCGAGGATAATGTGAGAGAGAGAGAGATATTTAAAGAGGGAGAGAGAGAGGGGGAGAGAGAGAGGGAGATACTAGCGGAAGGGATAAAGAGAGAGAAAGGAATAGAGACACATGGATAGGAAGAGAGGGATAGGGAGAGAGGGAGTGGGGGTGCGACGGATAAGGGGAGAGAGAGAGTGAGGGTGGACAGATAAATAGATTTTCAAAGGTATATAGAGAGGGATAGGGAGGGAAGCTGGCATAAAGGGAGTAGTCAGAGAGATATATTACAGGACAAAGAGGGGAGGGATATAGGAAGAGTGCAAGAGGGAGAGGGAGAGGGGGTTGGATTACAAGAGTAAGAGATCAGAAAGGGAGTGAGTGAGAGGTGGAGAGAGAGACAGAGGGGTGAAAAGAGATAGTTAGTGGGAGAGAGAGAGAGAGAGAGAGAGGGACGAGGAGATGTATATTGCAAGTTGTTGGTCATTCATCACTAGTGTTAATTCTACAACTCATGAGGAGTGTTAATGTATTTTTAGTAACACGTCAATATCTAATTTCAAAAAATATTATGAATGAATATTTTTTTATAAATATAATAAATTATGGTACTATTATTAAATGAACATAACTATGTTCCATGGGAAGTAGAATAGATGGTGGTGGGGTATTATGTTAAGCCACTCCATGAAGTGAATGTCATTAGTTCAAAACTCCAAGAAAATCCATCCATGTTAAATATTCACACCACTTAGCAAACAATAATAAATATGATTATAATTAATAATAAAATTTAAAATTTTAATATGAATATTCATAAATTTATTTTATTATTGTAAGTATTAATTGCTATTTGATAGTAGTAATAAAATTTTATAATAGCCCAATGTAATTGGGAAAAAAATTAATCTAAAAAAAATTGAATAATAAAATAAGGAAAATTAACTTCTCTTTGGAAAGTATTTGCAATAACATCAAATAAATTGACATATTACTTTTGCCAAGATTCATTAACTTTGATTAAACATTAGACATCTTGAGGGGTGGTAGATTATGTTTTGAAAATTCTTAAAAATAAGGAATTATTCTTTCTTTAAATATACTAGCAGATATAAAAAAGAATTGTAGAAGTGATACTATTTTTTCTGAATTTAATTATTTAAAATAATTAAAAAAAATTAAAATATATTATAAAATTTATGAAATTAAAAAAATGTATTTTATTTAAATTAAAAAAATGCAAATAATTAATATAAAACAAATTAATAAATGAAGAAGGAAATTTAACTTTCTTTAGACAAAATTTGTAATAATATGAAATATAATGAGATATTTGTTGGCCCAATATTCATTAACTTTCATTAAATTATTTCATATGTTAATTTGTAATAATATGAAATATAATGACATATTTGTTTGCAGAAGATTCATTAACTTTCATTAAATTATTAGATATGTTAAATGCTAGTAGATTAGGTTTTGAAAATAGAGATTTTGATATGTTAAATATTGGTAGATTTAGTTTTGAAGATAGAGAATAAGTTCTTGTTTAAAAATACTAGCCCATATAATAATATTTTTTCCTTTCAAAATAAGTATAAATTTTTAAAAATATTAAAAATATTGAATGAAAAATAATTTATGTGATTGATTAAAAAATTTCAATAAAAAAATATATTTATTTAAATTAAGAAATGTAAATCATTTTCAACACATATATATTATTTTTAAATACAAATTAAAAATATATATATATATAGAAATATTATAATTATTATTTTATAAAACAACACTTCTTCTTTTAGTTAATAAAAGTACGATTATTCTAGAGTTTTAAAGTTTTTGTTGATTAATTTTTTAGCTTTTTCTCATTTCATAGTTCTAATAAAAATGAGTTTTAATAGAAGTGAGTAAGTTTAATTTTATATATATATAAATATAA
>APFE031327553.1:0-23966 GCA_000404065.3 Pinus taeda
TGGCCTCTGCAATGGTCTCTGGTGACAAAATGAAATTAACTCCAGCAAGGTTTACATGGCCATCATGTAAATGGAGAACAAACAAGCGAGCTAATTCACGATGATGCTGAAACTGTGAAATTAGCTCACAAAAATGATAGCATGACTGATGGCGAAAGCAATCCATGGCAAGTGGGCAAGCCTACAATTGTACCATAGAAGTGGGTTCTTCTCTAATATGTTTACCACCTTTGCAACCTTTGCGAGGTATTTGTGGCACATTTCCCTCCGTGGTTGAATCACTTTCATTTTCTTGCTCATAAGATGACTTTGTATCTTACATGGTTTTGAGAACAAAATAGGTGCAATAGGAGGACTGCAATGTGTATGCTATATGTGTAATGAAATCCCAATTTCAATGTATCCTCAAAAAGCCAGCTAAAGCATCATAAACATTATGCCATAATGGGTATTTTGTTTGGTATATTTGGGCATCAAAACAATCACAAAGATGTTGTGGTATGAAGTGTTGCTGTCTCCAATGTCTTTTAATACCCTATACAAAGTTTCAATAAGGGCCTAGGGTTTGATTTATTTTCTTACACCCAACACCACTTCCACTTCTTCAAACACACATTAGACACTATTCAACTTGATGCTTGAGTCAAGTTGTCGAGGCGATTTGATACGTTATAGGCACAAAAACATAACGCTGGAATGAATGTGTAGCGTGCCAGTTATATGCGTAGTGCACCTCCCTGTGTGTAGCGCCTATGTAAATTTACACAGGATGTGCGCGCCCAATGCGTAGCGCACCGCCCAGTGCGTAGCGCGCAAATCCTATGCGTAGCGTGCACCTTCACTATGCCTCTAGGGTTTGAAACTCGGTTTTTTCGCCCTCCAATCTTGAAAATGCTCTTGCTCTGATATGTGGTGAACCAAAAGACTTGTTTCACCTTATATACACCCAAAATATCTAATTTGAATAAATTAACTTCAAAAACCCACTTTGTAAAGTTTTGGCACTTTCACTTTTGGCCTATTAATACAATGATGCTTTTTGATTTTCTTTTGCTTTTCTGAGGTTTGGACTGAAGCTCTTTGTTGATTTTTGTTTGCAGGGATAGCTGTAACATGCTCTGGCAAAGGAGACCAAGGTTGCACTTGAACATTTGAAGGATTGAAAATTTTGACAATTTCTTACAAAAATGAGAAGGCAACTTATCTTCAAAACGGAGTTTTGAAGAGAAGTCCTAATTCAATAGTAAAATAACGAAAATTATCGAAATGATGATCTATCAAAGACATCCCTCTGGCCTGCTGGTCTTCTAAAACTTTTTAAGACACAAATGACTCAACCCTAGTCCTAAAACCTCAAAATTTAAAACATGATTGTGAATGACCTTTGAAAACTTTATTTTAATGAATAGACCTGAACCAGCAGTGTCAAGCACGAGGGGAATGAGTGACACACAACCGCTCCATCAGAGTTATGGAATGCCTAACGAAATGCAACTGATCAAATGGATGGGACACCTAAAACATGAAATGCAAAAAAGAGCTCTTGATCTCTGATGGAGGGATAACTAGACCGACTCTAACATTGGCTCCATTGGGGATGGTAGCTCCTTGGAGATGCCAAGAACCGCAGATCTCTGTAAGAGCTAGACAGTGCCTTCATCCATTGGGCGATGAAGTCATTATTCCGACACAAAATCTTGAGAATTTGACTGAAAAAACCAAAAACTGCTTTGACCAAACTAGACTTGAAACTAAAAGATTTAGACAACTGACTTGACAAACTAAGACTAACTAACTTTCATTTTCAGAATTATAGCCTTCACCTCGGGCCCCAAACTGAAGATGATAAGTTAGTGTACATGTGCATTAGAACCAAAGTAAAATGATATGTACAATGATGATGAAATGAGCAGAAAAGTACTCAAAAGTAGTATCTCTTTAACAACCGACCATTAATCGGCCCTCCAGGACATTCATCTTCATTCATCTCCTTGAGAAGGAAAGCGTTTTGGCCGCTATATGCTGGAATCTTGTAAGGACCCTTCCATAAATTTTCAAATTTACCATGCTTTCCCTTGTCTTCATGTCGAGCATCCCATCTCAAAACTGCCTCATCTAGCTGAAATGTGTCTGCCTTTGCTTTCCGGTCATAAATCTTTTTGATGCGCTCCTGCAGCTTGCAAGTGTTTTGAAATACCTCTTCCCGTGTCTGCTGTAAATGGATCATTTGATTAATCCTTCTCTGCATAGGATCCTCCTCACTACCTGCTTCTTGAAGCAATTTGACTACCGGGACAGCAAGTGAAGTAGGAAAAACCGTGTCTGTTCCGTACACCAATTCGAAAGGAGACATGCCAATAGACTTTTTCTGACTCACCCTATCAGCCCATAGTGCATTTATCAACTTCTTGTGCCAGCCCTTTTTGCTGATTTCCAACAATTTCTTAATGATATTGACCAAGGATTTATTAGATGATTCCGCTAATCCATTTCCTTGAGGGTGGTATCCAGTTGAATGTCCCAAGCTAATATTGTACTTATAGCAAAATTCAATCATCCTTTTTGATTTGAACATTGCTACATTATCCGTGATTAACTTACTTGGACATCCAAAACGTGACAAAATATTGGTCTCAAGAAAAGAAATAATTACCGCATCCGTAGCTTGTCGAGTAGGAATTGCTTCAATCCATTTTGTGAAGTAGTCCGTGGCCGTTAATATCCATCGATGCTGTCCTAATGATGCCGGATGAATTTCACCAATGAAATCCAATCCCCACTGCTGAAAAGGTGCGCTGACTTCAATTGGTTTGAGAGGCAAAGGCTGGAGCTTCTGCTTTCCTTGAAAAATTTGGCATTCGTGACAATTTTTAACAGCTTTATATACATCTAAAAATAATGAAGGCCAATAATAGCCTGCCCTTAGAATCTTGTTTGCCGTGGTCTTCCAAAACAAATGACCTCCACAGTCCCCTCTATGAAAGTCTTCCATGACTCTTTGGGCTTCCTCCTCGACCAAACAATTTAATAACATTCCACCAGGATCTTTCCAAAACAATGTTGAATCAAGAATGCAAAATTTTGCAGCCTTCAATTTCAATGTTCTACTTCTGTTTCTCGGCATTCCAGGAGGTGAAGATAAATGCTGAAGTACATATAAAATATCAACGTACCAAGGAGAAGAAAGAAACATTTCAGATACCTGAATGGATGGGTTCTCCTCATCTTCATCAGACATGGCAGCCATCAAATTTATGTCTAAAATTTGCAGATTTGTTTAAGCCATTAGCTTGGTGAGTCCTTGACCTTTGATCAACTTGGTGGGTTTAATCTCAACATCATACTCTAACAACGCAGCAATCCATTTACCCCTTCTTCCTTCTGGATTTGCCTGTACTAAAATATCTTTAACTGCTGCATTAGGAACATAAGCTAGAATATGTGAATGCAATATATACACACGGAAATCTTTCAAGGCCTTTACAAGTGCAAGTGCTTGCTTCTCAATGATGTTATATTTCAATGCTCCATCTCTAATAATCAGACTGAAAAAAGCAATGGGCTTTTCAACACCTTCTCTCTTTTGCATTAGTACAGCTGCCAAAGTGTGCTCAGAAGCAAATGAGAACAAAATAAAATCCTGAGTGTAGTCGGGACTGATCAAAATAGGAGCTGAAGAAAGAGCTAACTTCACTAAATTAAATGATTTAACCGCCTCTTCGGTCCACTTTACCTGACTGTCCTTCTTGAGAATGCTTGTGATCTCTCTAAGATGATCTGCTAGATTTGGAATGAAGCGACGCAAAAAATTCAGTTTACCATTGAAGGACTGAATTTCTTTCTTGTTCCGGGGTTGTTCAATTTGCTGTAAATGGCTTCAACTCATGCTGGATCAATACAAATGCTGTCTTTAGATATGATGTGGCCAAGAAGTTTTCCCTCATCCATGGCAAAAAGACTCTTTTTTGGATTCAACGAGATGCCATATTTTCTGCACTTTTGGAAAACAATTTTCAAATGATACAAATGTTCCTCATCAGAATTTGAAAACGCAGTTAAGTCATCAAGATAAACAACTAAAAATACATCTTTCTCATTGGCGAAAGCCACGTCCATTGCACGTTGAAAGGTGGCTCCTACATTTTTCAAACCAAACGGCATCTTTGCATAATGAAATGTTCCCCATGGAGTGGTGAACGCTGTCTTGTCATGGTCATCTTCATGCACTAAAATCTGATTGTAACCTGAATAACCGTCAAGTAGTGACATCCTTGGTGCTCCAACTACTCGCTGCAATATATGATCCATTTTGGGCAGCGGATAATTGTCTTTTAAGGACACCTTATTTAAATTTCTGAAGTCAATACATAAACGGATCTCACATGTCTTCTTCCTTACGGGCACCAAGTTTGATATCCAATCTGAAAATCGGATAGGCACAATGATTCCTAACTTATACAATCTGTTTACCTCTTTCTCAATTGATGGCAACAACTTTGGATTGATTCTCCTCAACTTTTGACGAAAAGGCTTCTAATTTGGCTTAATAGGAATAGTATGTTGAATGATATTTGTATCATATGTTTTAATATCTGAGTAATCCCATGCAAATACGTCAGAAAATAAAGACAACAATTTCATATATTCAGCTTTTACCTTTGGTGACAATGACCTTGATAGCTTAACCATCTTGGGATTTTCAGCTGTCCCAATGTTTACCTCTTCAACAACCTTTTCAGTCGGTCTCAATGTCGGTTTGCGGGCCACATCATCTTGGTCAAATAGCTCCTCTAAAGGAATCAATCCCTTAGGAATAATGTTGTCCTTAAGTTGTAGCACGTCCATTTGATTTACTTGTATATTGTCAATACCATTATCATTTTCAGTATCTATTGAGGAATCCTTGAACTTACCCTTATTTTGCAGAAACTCATTGATCTCTTCATCATCTTGAAAAACTTGCCAGCATCGCTGATTGTCTGGAACAGTGGGACGGTGCTTCACATGAATCTCAAATTTGTTGCTAGAATTCACTGGAATTTTTAAATTGCTTGCTGCCTTAGCAAGTCCATCAGCAACACCATTTTGTATGCGAGGCACACACTTCAAGATATGATCAGAAAACAACTTCAAAATATCTAAGACTACATTTCGATATGCTCTCATACAAGGATGCTTGGCCTGAAACTCACCTTTAACTTGTTTTATTACCAACTTGGAATCACCATAGACCGCAATCTTCTTTGCTTTCAGTTTTCTAAGAATCTTTAGGCCAGCAATGAGAGCCTCATATTCCGCCTCATTATTTGAACAATCAAATGCTAGTTTATAGGAACACACTCTCACCTTGCTTGGAACTTTGTCTTGAGCAGAAAAAGGACTTCGAATCCACACACCAATACCAGCACCATCACTACCTACCGCGCCATCGAAATCCATGGTCCAAAGACCATCTTCATCCTCCTCCAAGTGCTGAAATTGTACTGCCTCTGATTTTTCTGTTTGCTGCCCCTTTTCTTCAGCTGTTTGCTCCAAGATAGCTTGCTTTTCTCCTCTTTCCTTTTGTAGAACTGCTCTGAAATTTTCAGTGATCTCAGGTATATCTTCCGCTTGAACTAACTG
This sequence comes from Pinus taeda, assembly GCA_000404065.3. NCBI lineage: Eukaryota > Viridiplantae > Streptophyta > Pinopsida > Pinales > Pinaceae > Pinus > Pinus taeda. The sequence continues at coordinate 5,623 of APFE031327553.1, forward strand.
ACTATCTAGATCATTAAAACTATCAACAAATAAAACAAACGACTCCAAATCTGTATGTACATAATTTACAGGATAATTGATCGGCTTCTCTTTGCTAGTTATCATGTATTTCATCTTTTGCTCTCGATATAGCTTTCTCATTTGACCGAAAACTGGAATTGTGGCATAAGAAAAGTCTAACTGTAGAGTACCTTTCAACTTAGCTCCCTAAGATCTCGAAAGTAGCATACCAAAACGTGGAGGAATGTCTGCCACAACCACATCCATCAAGACATTTTTCGCTGGGATTTGGTCTAAGCTAATAACCAAATCCTTGATGAGCCTGATACATCTCACACGGCTGGAATCAAATGAATATAAATCATGATATTTCCTTGTTATGTCTAACCCCAACTTTTCCATGATCGCCTTTGGCATCAAATTGTGCGAAGCACCCGAATCGAACATAGCATTATGCAAGACATATTCATGCAATCTCAAACTGATATAAAAGGGAGGAACATCACTATCAAGGGACTGACCATCCAATGCTGGCCCAAAGATCAATTCGGGCTGATCATCTTCAACATTCACCGTGTCAAACATGGGATCAAAGTTTAGAATTTTGGAGACTTGACCTCGGTAGCTGCTGTTTTTCATAATTTCAGTCAAGGGAATAGATATTTTTAATTTGGAAATTTCATTTTCAAAACTAAATGTTGAAACTTTTTCGACTTCTTTGGCCAAAATCTCTCTCCTATCTTTGATTATAGCTGCCTGATTTGTCTTTTCTGCTGCTGATATCTTGCTAGTTGTAGGATCAATTGTCTCCTTTCCTTTCTTCAGTGGTATCAGTGAATCCATCTTTGGTGTTGTAGCTTCCTTTCTTTTCTGAATGGGATTGACAGGCACATCTCGGTTTCTCAATGAATACTACTTCTGTTGAGTGGACAAGGCATTAAAATATCCTCTTTGGTAATCATCTAAATCTGCATCATTAGCTAAGATAAAATCTTCATCTTGCTGGGTGCCTGAACTTTCTCCATACTCTTCTTCTTCGGTGATGTAAATGGACAGATCATCAGGAGTAAAGAAGTGGTTTTGGTCCCCTGCTACATCAGCATCTTCATCTGAATCTTGAGTTACAAAATTCTGCAAAAGAGGAGTTTTGATTGGTTGCTGGGCTGCTGGCTCTTGTACTCTTGGTTCACGCTGCTTGATTCTGTACTGAGGTTGTTGCTGGCCACGGTAATTTGGATTATGAATCTGCGATTCTGATTTGTCAAGGTTCAGTCTTTTGAACATCTCACGAAGCCAAGGTGGTTCTGATGATGTAGATTCTTCCTTTATAGTCACTTTTTTCTCTGCCTTCAAACGTGCTCTCTTGTCGTTCAGATTTGCCTCAACATTGACAGCAATCTTTTGCATATCTTCTAAAGTAGGCGGATCTCTATCCCGTAATGAATAAGCCATCTCCGGATCAAAGCCATCCGGGAATTTGAGAAGAGCTGATTTTCTAGATGGTCTTATATCATCAGGAATAGCATTATAAACTGTATTGAACCTGATAATGTAGTTTTGGACAGACTCACCGTGATTGCGTTTGATATTATTGTACTCGGCATTGATCTAAAGCGGATCCTTTCTAAGTTCCCAACGATCAAGAAATTGCTTCTGAAGTTTGGCCAACGTAGGTATACTTCTAGCTCCCAAGCCTCTGAACCATTTTCTTACCTCTCCTCTGAATGTTTGCACAAACAATCGCATAGTTACATCCTCGTCATCAATCTCATATAAATCATAAAAAGTTGCCATTTTGTCTATGTGCTGCTGAGCGGACACACTTTGAGGAGTGCCATCAAATAAAGGAATTTTACTCTGATAGTCCGCGGGCATATCATGCAATTGCTGAGGTAAAGCAAGAGGTGCGAAACGAGCAGCCATTTCTCTAGGTGGATTTACTCTAGGTTTTGTTGGCCGAGTGGATGTTGCTACTGTATGGGGAGTATGTGGAGGTGTATGCGGAGGAGAAGCAATGTGGGATGAAGAAGGGGAATTAGCTGTAGATTCAGAGTAAGTAATTATAGGCTGCATAGGAATGGTAGGAATGAAAGGCGGTTCAGTAGGAACTCTAGAGGTAGATGCCGTGACGGTGAATCCAATGTTTGCAGATACGGCTTCTAAGAACTCAGCAAGATTGGCCGCTTGGATGGTGGTTTGAAGGTGCCTCAAGATAAAATTGTCAATTAATTTATTATGCCTTTCAAATTCAAGAGCTGCAGCAAAGTCAAGGTTTGGAACAATAGAATCGAGAGCATTTTCAGACTTGGTTTTAAACAATGACAATTCAAACCTTGCGTCAAAAGGAAGTTCTTCAAGGTATTCAAAAAGTGCAGGACATGAATGAGATTTAACCAAGGGAGTCGCCGAGCTTTCTTGACGGAGGAGTTTTCGAATCAAATTTGGATTTTCATAAATAGGAGGTGGATTCGGATCTGGATTAGCTCTTGTATGTCTTTTTGAAGCTAGTGTATTTATCAAGAGATCAAAAGAATTAAAGTAATTCAGCCAATCATTTGCTAGACTCAATCATCCAAAGGTCTAGAATGATCAAAGGTACTGGGGTGATCTGCAAATCAAAGTTTTGCAAGCTAACCGGAGATCGACTGAAGTAGCATTTATCTACTTCTGCTTATGCATAGCAAGAGTGTTTCGAAAGCTACCTGGCATGACTCCAGACTCCGTCTAAGACTTGTGAAACAAACTCATCAACAAGCAAACCATTTGAGATTTTTCCCCAGTATGGTCGCCACTATGTTAGCGCTCAAATCTGCCTTCGGCTGAAATAAGGCAAGACTCAAGGCCACATCAAACCACGCTCAACCTCGTAGCTAGCCCTACGAGGACAAGAGAGGGCTCTCTCCGGGTCAAACTCGGCAAAAGGTAATCGAAAAGGCTCGAGATGACCGAATTGATGACTGATTTTAGGCTAGGTATTAAGTACAAAGAGTTTAGGAGTGATTTTTTATGATTTTGTTGAAATCAAGGGAAAGGCAATTTTGGGTGCGGGGATGAGGCACAGTTTTTGCAGAGGTCCACTTGGGGCAGGATAGGCAATTGTTTTGATGCCTTAAAGCGGGTGAGATGGATAGCTCAGACTGGTGAGAGGCTAAGGAGAGCAAGGGGTCTCAAGGATTCTCCTTAAACTGAAGAAAACATAGAATATTAAACAAATTTAAAGGCAAAGCATAGCAATTTCATGGATTCTACCTTAACACTTCATTTGCTTAATAAGAGAAGATTCAATAGAGATAATGATTCACATACACAACTTACGAATACTAAGAGAAAAACACCATCAAGACATAAAGCCACATGGATCCCAAGTAGTGCTGCAAAACCCTGGTCTTTCCTTTGCCAAAAATGTTGGTGAAATATGTACAATATAGTCTCAAAACTATCCCAAGAGTCCAACCCTTGCTACTGAATGAAAATTTACATATATAGACCAAGCTAACCCATTCCCTAACCTCTAGGGGTCGAGCTCCTCCTTATAGGAGCAGTTTGAACAAATTCTAAACATGGAGCAAGAATCTAGATGACCAAACAACCTGCCTCTAAAAAGAAGGAAATTGATTCATTACATTGATTTCCTGCTAATTTGTGAATGAATCATCTAGAAGAAGGTAGATAAGTGCCATGTTACCTTACATACATAAAATTAAATCATATTGGGTGAAAACTTACATCAAAGAGTGAAACTGGTAGAAACTAGTCGAATTCCTGAGCTGAAGGTGAAAATCTGGGCCAAAAACTGTATGTGTAGCACCCCTGATCCCTATGCATAGCGCCCCTTTGAGCCTATTTTTTGAGCACGTCCTGAAATCAAAATTGAGCTCATGATAGCTGATTGGAAAGGCCTAGATGTCTACTTTCCAACCCAAGTGGAATTTTCCATTTTGGAGCTCCTTTGCCCTCTCAAAACTGAATTCTCCCAGAGGTACTACCTGCAGTTGGAAAAGGTGGCAACAAGGTGGTTTTCATGATGTTTTTGGACATTTTGACCATCCAGAACTTGATGGAATGCCTTGGCAGTGGCTGTACAAGTGTATTTATTCATGAAAAACCTAAAACTACAATCCATTTGTCAATTGGACCTCCCAATCTTCAGGGTAGCGCGCTACGCATAGAACCCAAAAACCTGTTTCTTAAGCCAAAATTTTTGAAATGACAAAATTTTCTCCAAATGTGCCCAAATTTGGAGTGACAACCCTCCATCATGTATCATGCTCAACGAGTGAAGCCTCGGCCAAAACTCGAAGTGGATCAGGCCTTTTGTGTCGTTTTTGTACTTTGCTCAAACGCCTTTTAATACCCTATACAAAGTCTCAATAAGGGCCTAGGGTTTGATTTATTTTCTTAAACCCAACATCACTTGCATTTCTTTCAAACACACATTAAACACCATTCAACTTGATGCTTGAGTCAAATAAGACACCTACTTGTAAGCACAAAACACAGCGCTGGAATGGATGCGTAGCGCGCCAGTTGTATGCGTAGCGCACCTCTCTGTGCGTAGCGCCTGTGTAAATTTACACAGGATGTGCGCGCCCAATGCGTAGCGCACCACCCAGTGTGTAGCGCACCAATCCTATGCGTGGTGCGCACCTTCACTCTGCCTCTAGGGTTTGAAACTCGGTTTTTTCGCCCTCCAATCTTGACAATGCTCTAGCTATGATATGTGGTGAAGCAAAAGACTTGTTTCACTTTATATACACCCACAAAATATCTAATTTGAATAAATTAACTTCAAAACCCACTTTGTAAAGTTTGGGCACTTTCATTTTTGGTCTATTAATACAATGATGTTTTTTTATTTCCTTTTGCTTTTCTGAGGTTTGGACTGAAGCTCTTTGTGGATTTTTGTTTGCAGGGATAGCTGTAACATGCTCTGGCAAAGGAGACCAAGGCTGCACTTGAACATTTGAAGGATTGAAAATTTTGACAATTTCTTACAAAAATGAGAAGGTGACTTATCTTCAAAACGGAGTTTTGAAGAGAAGTCCTAATTCAATTGTACAATAATGAAAATTATTGAAATGATGATCTATCAAAGACATCCCTCTGGCCTGTTGGTTTCCTAATACTTTGCAAGACAGAAAATGACTCAACCCTAGACCTAAAACCTCAAAATTTAAAACATGATTGTGAATGACCTTGGAAAACTTTATTTTAATGAATAAACCTAAACCAGCAGTGCCAAGCACGAGGGGAATGAGTGACACACAACCGCTCCATCAAAGTTATGGCATTCCTAACGAAATGCAACTGATCAAACGGATGGGACACCTAAAACATGAAATGCAAAAAAGAGCTTTTGATCTCTGATGGAGGGATAACTAGACCGACTCTAACAAACTTCACAAAGTTTGGGATAGGAGCTCTTCCAAAATTAAGGACCAACTTCCATTATTCTTAAATATTTTCCTTGGCTTCAATGGTTTGCAAAATAGAGAAATGCACATGTAATTTTGAATGAGAAAGTGAGTATGTCGTGTGAAATGTGGAATTGTAAGATGTATCAAAGTTCTTCTAGCGAAAGGGAAAATAAAGCTGGTCTTTAAGAGAAGAGTAGTATTACTAATCTAATAAATACACACAGACATATATATGAAATAATCATTAGACAACTAGTGAAATAGTTCACATATAGTCAACAATCAGTAAAACAATTACAACACACATTTAGTAACATATGCCCCAAAGCCACAAAATAGTTCAATTTATTTAGTACATAATTATAAAAACGTACACCAAAAGCATTCAAAGAATAACATTAAAATGTTTACGATATACACATGAAAGTGTGTTAACTCAATGAGCTTCATATATTAAGTGAATGTTCCAAGATACATAGATATAATGAACACCATTAGCTCCAATAGTGGAGTGTTAGAGCTACCACCTGCTCTCCAAAAGAACTATCTTCCTCTCTGATTCCTAGTTAGAGAAGCCAAGGTGAAAATTATTTTTCTTGAGCTATGAGGGTGTATATATAAGAAATGAGATGGCCCTTCACCTCCCTTGTGACTCATGGACTTCCCTCATGACCCTTAAGCTTCCAACTAAATTTTCAGATTTCCATGTGACTCTTTGACTTCTTCCTGAATTTTCACATTCGATATATGACTCTTGGAATTCTACTTTACATTAAATTTCTCATAATATTGAAAATTAGATAATTAAATTCACAAATGATGTGGTAGATGATGAATCATTTGACACATTGAAGTGACACCTTGACAAGACATGATTTGACACTAATGACATGGACTAGATGATGATTTGGCAACATCAAGCCACTCTTATTGCTACTACCCTTTTTCCTTCTTGAGAAATTTTTCATTATTTTCCTCTTCCTCCTCCATAAGGCTTGAACATAGAGTTCTCCATTGTGATCTTTATCTTCCAACTTTTGTCACAATCCAATGTCCCTTCATCTCCTTGCTCAATGATAAACTTGTATTTATAGGTTCATAAGTGTCTTATAGCATGAACTCCTTCTTCTTCTACTCAATCATCATCATGTCATAAAAAAGTGTAGTTCCTGCAATTGAAAGTCACTCATGACAAGATAAAATTGGTCCAGAAATATCCTAGTCTAGCTTCCTTCATGAAGATGTTGATTGAGCTTTAACTGGGCACTGGACTAAGAAGACGACTCGGGATTGCATAATGAATATTTCCAGGGGCCAAGAGCGATGAATAAAAGCTTGGGACTATGTAATGCACAGTTCTAGAGGCCTGGGAAGGAAGATTGTGCATCTAAGGATCTCAATGAGGCATTCTTGAGCCCTGAGATTATCCAATGCATAGTGCAAGAGAGAGTGTTGAATTTTCTAAGTCTATCTGTTAGAAAATTAATCTATATTCTGCTAGTTTATTTCTTCTTCTTGTTTAAATTTGAACAAGTTATTTAATACATTTAAATATTGAAATAAACACAATACAGTCACAACATCTACAGATCATCAATTGAAAGAAAACAAGCACACAAGTGACATCGTTATTTTTCGGCAAATGTCCCAGGAAAAACCCAATGCAGGAAAACCAGTGTAGATATTCAAAGGGTTATATTATTATGCAGTCTTTATGAGTAAAATTTTGTTCCTAACTAGCTCATCCGACATAGAAAGATACACGACAAAAATGCCTCTATATCCAGAAACATGTATTCAGAAAACCTGTCCCACGAAACCCTCTCCGGCATAACTGAAGCTCAGCGCTGGCCCTTCTAGCTTCTGCGTCAGACTTCTGCTGACCTGCATCAACCCCAGGACCCTTTGCATTAACCCTCTGAGGCCCTGCACCAACTTTGCGACCCGCTACATGGATGACGTAGTCCCTCTGGCCTCTGCACTATCTCTGTTGGGCTCTACGTAGCCTGGACTAGCTATTGCTCTCACTCTCTCTACTTTTGCGTTGCTCTCTCATTGTTGTCTTTGCCTCTCTACCTCATACTCACTTCCCCTCGCTATTGATCACTGATTCAACTTTTCTTAGAAACCCCGCTCTAGCAAAATGAATGACTGATCACTCTAGTGTGTTCTCCAACTGACCCTCAAGCCTCCTCTTATACTTTTCTCATTGGTACTTCAACGGTCGAGCTTAAATCTCTAATCAATGGCTAAGAGTAGATTTGGCTTGATCCATGACTTTTTGAACCTTCTAACCTAGTTTTATTTTAATACCCATTAATATTTTATTTTTCCTAAGTTTAGACTTAGGAACTCCATTAAAAATATTAATTATTTTAATATCTCCCAAATTAAGTACAATCTATCCAAACCATTTCTGAGTCTTGGAGATCTCATGTGTTTTAGCCCCTCCACCAATTTTAATGGCTAGAGCACATCCAATGCTACCACAAATCAACACTCCCTCTTAGCGAGAGCTGTGCTTTAGTAATAATCATCACTAAGCATCACTCTGATTATCTGGCATCGATACCTGTGCTGATGCTAGGCCTCCCCGCCCAAAATCCTCTGCACTGATGCATCTTGTGCTGCTGCTCATGGCCCTGTCACTGCCAATGCTACATCCATATGACAACTCCCTCTACATCCGTGTTGCTACTAGTCCATCCTCCCAACACTACATCTGCAATGCATCCCCTCTCATCATGTTGCATCATGCTACTCCATACTGCTACTGCACTACAACTCAGTTACTAAGAAGTAAGTAACTGATCCACCCAACTTCTGACATCCTTGTCAAGCTAGAAACACTCCCGATGTTCAAGATCCCTCTGTCGCTAACAAGTGCTCCCTCTACTGACCTTTGCGCTACTGTAACAAATCCCTACATCTTGCACCATTGCAAACCTCTCTCTATCATCCTACACCATTGCAACACTCCTTTGCCTCTCACACTGCTGCATCCTGCTAGCCTTGCATTGCCTAGGGACTCCTAAACTATAGCACTCTCTATTGCTTCATCTACATTGGTCTCTACTAACATCCGCCAGTCCTGATACTCCTCTTTGGGGCTCCCGTAGCAAGGTATAATCCAGGAGGTTGGGTACCTCAAGGATCCTACCCCTCATTGCTTGTAGCCCTCATGACTACAAATCAATGTCTCCCCACTTCTTCTTGAGTGGTACATGAGCACTCATGGCACAATTGTCATCCTCCTCGACTTCTTTCTCCGCCCTCGCTGGCGCTTCCTTCGAGTCAGAAGCCTCTTCCTTACTCTTCTTCCTCGGACACTGGTTCGCATAGTGACCCAGTTCCCCATAATGGAAGCACTTGACCTTGGAGAGGTCCTTCTTCTTTCTCTTCTCCTAATTTCTTGCAGATGCTAAAGCTGCATCCTCTTCCTCTTCCTTCTTGATCTTGACCCCTTTTCCACTACTCCCCACCTTGGTCAGCCATTTGATCTCTTCTTGACAAAGATCTTCCCACAGTTCTTCCCACTCAGGAAGACTCATCCTGCCTAGTATGCTCTAGACATATGTCTCCCAATCCTTGGAGGTTGCATTAAGTGTGGTCCTTACCATCAATTCCTGATCCTGCAGGGCCCCTATGGAAGTTAACTGGTCACAGATCTCCTTCAACCGATTAAGGAAGACATCTATCTGCTCTCCCTTTTGCATTGGTATGACCTTAGCTAATTCTCCATAAGCATCTTCCTCTGCACGAAAGTATGTTTGTACAATGTCTTCAAAGTGTCCCACATCTCCTTTGCAGTTTCCTTCTCAGAAATATGTGGTACCACATGATCCTTCACCCCATCAAGGATGATGCACTTTTCCTTCGCCACTACCTCCTCGTACCTTTCATTAGCTATTGGGTCAATTGGGATAGCCATCACTCTTAAGGTGAAGCCCTTGATATGATATCTGTTTAGAATGGACAAGATCTTGGCCTTCCAGACCACAAAGTTGGACGCTTTGTCCAGCCTATCCTGATCTCTCAGCCCATTAACAACCATCTTGTTGCTCTTCCCTTTAGACTCCTCTAAGTCTCTCTACTTCTCGCCTAGAAGTTCTCGGTTCGACTCCTGTTGAGTCTCTCTACTTCTCGTCTAGAAGTTGTCGATTTGAATCCTCTGAGTCTCTCTACTTCCCATTTGGAAGTTCTCTTTTGGACTCCCTCTGAGTCCTGATTTCCCTCGTACAAATCCTTCTACCAATTGTCAAGTTTCCCCTCTCCGATTATCTGTCCAATTGCAACACTGATCCAGATTCCTTGGCTACAAATCCACCTTGGTAGTAATTCTCTTTACCTTGGTCTTACCTTGTTAGGTATTGTTCTAACCACAATACCCCACCAGCTTCACTCCGCAAACTACCCACGGCCTCCTATGCCCCAGAAAGTGAAGGATTGAGCCTCTTGGCTCTGAGCAATTTCGACATCGAAGAAACATCTAGTTGCGTCAACCCTTCTAGCCTCTGTGTGGCTTTTTGTGAGCCAGTTTTTGCCCTCCTCAGCCTCTGTGCTGCCTCTTTCTAACCTAGACTTGATGATGCAGTCCATCTGCATCAATCCTTCCTCTATCGCTTTCTGCAAGGATCTACTCTATCACTCGAGACAATTGAATATGTTGCAAATTCTTTGTTAAGCTGATGCCTTCAGTTTTCCTGTGATCTTCAACATAGCTCTGATACCATATTGAATTTTCCAAGTCTATCCATTAGAAAATTTATCTGTATTCTATTGGTTTATTTCTTCTACTTGTTTAAATTCAAACAAGTTATTTGATACATTTAAATATCGAAATAAACACAATATAGTCACAACATCTATAGATCATCAATTGAAGGAAAAAAAGCACACAAGTGACATTGTTATTATTGGACAAATGTCCCCAAAAAAACCCAATGCGGGAAAACTAGTGGAGCTATTCAAAGGGTTATATTATTATGCAATATTTCTAAGTACAACTGGGTTCCCAATTGGCTCACCCGATAGAGAAAAATACACGACAACAATACCTCTATATCTAGAAACAAGTATTCAGAAAACTTGTCCCGCAAAACTCTCTCCGGCATAATTGAAGCTCAGCACTAGCCCTTCTAGACTTTGCATCAGACTTTTGCTGACATGCGTCAAACCCAGGACCCTCTACGTCAACCCTCTGAGGCACTGCGTAGCCTTTGGGGCACTCTGTGGCACTCTAGTAGCCTCTGCGTGGATGACGCAGTCCCTCTGGCCTCTGTGTTGCCTCTGCTGGGCACTATGTAGCTTGGGTTGGCTGCTGCTCTTGCTCTCTCTTCTTCTGTGATGGTATCTCAATATTGTCTTCGCATCTCTACCTCATACTCACTTCCCCTCATTGTTGATCACTGATTCAACTTTGTTTGGCAACCTTTCTCTAGCAAGATGAATGACTGACCACTGTGGTGTGTTCTCCAACTAACCCTTAAACCTCCTCTTATACTTTTCTCGTTGGTCCTTCAACGGTCGAGAGTAAATCTCTAATGAACGCCTAAGCTTAGATTTGGCTTAATCCATGACTTTTGGAACCTTCTAACCTAGTTTTATATTAATACCCATTAATATTTTATTTTTCCTAAGTTTAGACTTAGGAACTCCATTAAAAATATTAATTATTTTAATATCTTCCAAATCAGGCACAATCTGTCCAAACCATTTCTGGGTCTTGGATATCTCATGTTCTTTAATCTCTCCACCAATTTTCATGGCTAGAGCACATATAATGCTACCAAAAATCAACAGAGAGAGGCTAAGGGATTGAAAAATTGCATAGCTCAAGGAGGTAGGGAGACAAATTGATGTTTGTCAACACACAGTGTGTAGAAGGAGGTTGAATGATAGGATGAATTGCATAGTTGTGGAGGTCAAGGGGCGAGGGTTGTACATTGAGACTATGTAATGCCTAGTCCTTGGAGGAAGGAACTGCGCATTGTACAGTTCTAGGAGGCAAGAGATCAACTTGATACTTGCCATTGTGTAATTCACAGTTCCAAGGGACTGAGTGGGTCAAGTTGATTGGGTAGGGAGATTTCCAGAATTTGACTAACTACGAGATCAGTGAGGTAAAAGTGAAACCATGATTAGACTTATGAATGATCACACACACTCAAAACAATTGACATCGCAACATTGAACACTCAGAACATAAGAACAACATGATCCCTTCAATTCGACAACAATACAACAACCCCCTCCAAGTGCGACACTTAGGATGTGCTTTGTGACGACAGTGATGACACTAGTGTGACATTGCATGAAACTTTGGGAATGAGTCTAATGCATGCCTATATGATAAATAAGATTTATCAACACCAATTTACCCCTTGAAATGAACCATAACTCTAATTTTGTGATGTACAAAACTTCCTATGCGAAAAGACAACACTTTAGTTTTCTTCACAAAGGGAATATAAAACTTAGAGTATATGCATTGGATGACCCCTACTACTAGAAGAAACAACTTACAAGGTCAAATTAGGATTCAAAATTAAGATGCAAGGAAAATTTTTGGAGGGTTTTGTAACAGCAACAACATATCCCTATCTAAAACAATGGTTTTAGGTAGCCCAAAATGAAGCCAAACAAGCTCAAAGGAGTGCATAGCAATGGTTAAGTTGTGATGTTTTTCTTGCATGGTGCAAAAATGGACATATCAAAGAATCGGTCGACAACAATAATGACACAATCATTAACATGCTTCATGGATGGAAAACCTAACATGTAATCTATGGATACTAACTTCGAGTGCTTGTTCAGGGTAGGTAGAGGAGTGTATAACCCATACTTTTTTATGATTGGTTTAGTAATGACACAAATAGTACAAGATTTGATATATTGTTTGACATCTTGTTGAAGTTTTGGCTAGTAGACATATTTATGTAATACCATTACTATATTTTTCACATGAAATTTCCTTGTGACCTGACTATAGTGTACCTCATAGATCAACCTGGAACTCTAACTTGAAGGAATACAAAGGTGGTCGAGGTAGCATAAGATCACATCCTAGAGGTGGATGCATGGAATTTTCTTTCCTATAATCAACAACTAGTGTGTGTTAGTGAATTGGGAGTCACTATTGTATAATTTTGACCACCCAAGGGTCTCCTTCCTATAAGAGTTAAAAATTGTGCTTAGCAGCACAATTGGTTTCTACTAAGGTAGTTTGCAACATAATTGGTGTTATCTTAATTTATTTGATGTTCAAATGGAATTGTTGCAAGTATGTGGACCATTTTTTATGCTCATCATTTTGTAACTTTCCTTGTGTCTACATAAATTGCAGAGGCTTGCGATTAGTGTGCATAATCATCTCCTTCCACAAAATATAATGCTTTGATTTTTCGTAGGCCTGCATGATGGGGTACATATCCTTGGCAGAGGTGGGATACCTTCGAACAATATTAGAGAGTGTTTCACTATGATAGTCCATTGGACATCCTTGATGAATGAGGATTGGGCCAATAACATACTTAAAGGAATATATCTTAATCTCAAACGGATTTTGTAGGTATGGTAGGGAGATTACTACATGAAATAAACACAGTGTTTTAGATCCCATGATCTAGATTGGATCGTTATACCATTCTCATTCATATCAATGATTTTAGAGTGGAAAAGTGGAGGAATCAACTAGATGTTTTTGAGGATAAAGCTATTTTGCTTAATAATTACACACTTTTGTACTATTCTACACACAAGGACCTTTCCAACAATGAAATAATCACTACAATTGGTGTTTGTATGCAAATGTTATGTAACTCGAAAGTTGACCTTCCTATTTTGACCACCATAATTCCAGAGGATGTTGCATTAGCCCCCATTATTCATGGAAAAGGGGATAGTCATGTGATAATGATGAATATGACTCTAGAATAATCCATATTAGAACTCTAGCTAATAGTTGAACAAGTGAAACTTAACTACAAGTAAGATATTGGGCCATGTTATAATAGATCCACTAGGAGGAAAATGGATTCCATTCTATCTGAGGGTTTTTTTCCATTAATAGGATGAGTAGATGAATGTGGATAGGGAGAGAGGAAATAAAGAGGAATTGTGTATTGTAATATCCCGCAAGCCACATACCTCACTTCTCTGTACTTACAACATTTTTCCATTTTGAGAAAGAGAGTAGAGCAACCTCACCTTCTAGTTGGGTTTTATCTTGAAAAAGTTTCCTAGGTTATATATTATGTTATTTTTTGGGTAGTGAGTTTTATTTCTCTATTCTTTGTTTTCTACATAATTATAAGTTACATGCATGTGCAATAACCCCCTCCTCCCCCTGCCCCTCTCCTTCTCTCTCTCTAAAAGTAATTTTCACCTCAAGATATATGATTCCTTTTAGTGCTCATTAAATCTAGAATTAAGATGGATCTAAATTGTTTTGATTAGTTATTATAATTATAATTTATATAATAACTATTTTTTTTTATGTATTTTCATAATTAAAATTATAATAAGTTATTTTTTTTTATTTTTATATATTTTCATCGAGTAAAAACATTTTATTAATAACTAGAGTTATAATGAATTTTTGTTTTGTTTTGTTTTTATGTAATTTAAACGAGACAAATGTTTAACCAAACAAGATATGAGATTAAAATATATTTTTGAGAATAATTATTGATAATAAATAAATTCGAAATTGCTTTTTATTACCATTATTGATAATTAATTAAAATCTAAAAATCTTATTTTAAAAACTTATACCACAAAAATTTAATAGAAAATTTATTTATTTATTAGTGTAATATATCATGTGTATGCTTATTTAATTTAATAGAAATTTATTTATTTATTAGTATAATGGATCATGTGTATGCTTATATTTTAAATATAATACTTATTTTCGGCCTTCATACCACTTCCATTTGTCATTGCTTTCCTACATAAATACAAATGCATGACTATCAACAAATAGTATAGTAAATTTATAATCTTATTAAGTAAAAGTAAATATATAATCACATATTTAGAAATAAAAGAGAGTGATTACTCAAAACCCATCCATTTAGAGGAGATGATTGAGAATTTCGATTAAAAGAAAAATTAACTTGCAAACATTCAAAAATTAACTTGCAAAAATTAAATTGATTGAGAATTAAGATTTAAAGTAAGATCGCATATATTAAGATTTAAAGTAAGATCGCATATATTAAGATTTAAAGTAATAAAGCAGTATCGTTGTTCTCACATATGTTTTTAATATGTTTTTAAAGAATGGAAAAAAGAAAAGAAAAAGAAGAGCCTCGCGGAAGGGAAAAGGAAAGCAAATGTCATTTTATTGTTGATTTTTTTTGTTAATGTGATGTACAACTATTACTAATATTTTGGAATATGTAAATTTATTCTGGAAATTATTTAGTAGCAGTTTACATGGTAATGGTTATTTATAATAATATTTAATAGTTAAGATTTCATGTAATGGTGGAAGATGAAGTCAAGTGATATACATTAGATATAATTTACAGAAAGTAGAATGTTTGTAACATAGAAATTATTTTGTTCTTGAAACATTCTTTTTCAAGTTTTAATTGGAAAATACAAGTAGTAAATTGTAACTGAAGAGGTTAGAAAAGAAATATAATATTGTGAAGAACATTGTGGTTGTCATTCCATATTTGAAGTTGCATCAAAATTTGTTGGAGGCATCGAAGACTTGAAGAAGCAGTAATGAGCTTGCAAAATGTTTATTTTGTCAGAATTTCTGATTGTAAATTAAGTGTGGAAATTTATTAGTAATAGTTTTCATGTGAGTTGTGTTAAAATGAAATTGGAATGAATGGAAATGAACTTACCTTTGCCATGGGGATTTAAATATTGTTAGTCGAAGATGCATGGTGAATGATGGCATACTAAACATCATTGGAGATTTATGCGTAATTGGAGACTCATATTTCTTGATTTCCATTTTACCCATATTTTTTGCATTTTGTCACGTTGATGAATGTGGTTTATGCGTTTCAGGGAAGATTTTATTTGTAGTAATAATTGTATAGTTGGACGGAAGCGATATAATGGTACTGCTAGATTTGGTACCGGAAGAAATATGTTTTGTATATGTTGCAGTTTAAGTATTGATGCCTCAATTTCATCCCAACAGTTATATAGTTGTGCTATTTCTGAGTCCATATGTCATGTTGCAAAAGAAAGAAAATGTTAGAATCAAATGTATATATAATATAAAGAAATTGTAATATTTGCAAACATGATTAATAATGATTAAATTTGATTGCTGTTGAAAGATATGAAAGGTATGTTATGAAATAAAATGAGCTTAATAAATAGAAGAAACCTTTTGGTGATGTTAAAGTATGGATTGGAGCAGATTATCTGGAGGTGGCATTCAATGGAGAATTTCTTCTGTGTGTTTTCTACGAGCAATGTTTTTGTTGTCCTTCATTTTATTGCAATGATCAAAACTGAATGCGGGGCAAATCCGGAGATCTTGTAGAGAAGGTACTCTTGAAATTGTTGTGAATGTGAGACCCTGACGTTCAGTTTTCCCAATGTCAATTATTGCTTTTGGCAGTGTCATACCTTGAGATTTATGTATGGTTAAAGCCAAAGCCATCTTTAGTGGAATTTGCGTACATCCATTTCTTTTTATTTGTAGAACAGGCAAGTGAGTGGGATTTCTTTCATCCCAAGGAGGTCCAATGTATTTGGGAAAAGCTATGACAACAAATGTTGGAATTTGTGGTGGTGGAGTTGATTCTTTGTAAAAAATGGTTACAATTTCTCCGAGCGAACCATTAACAAGTCCGGCTGAAACCCAAAGGTTGGAAGTTAACATAACTTTTTGGCCATTGCATAATAACACAATTTGCTCAAGTTGCTCGTCTTCTGAGGAAATGTTGGAACATGTGTTGTCATCTTCACCAATGGATCTTGCGATTGGAGTGTTTAGAGATTTTATCATTTGCTTATTATGGACCATTGTTTGAGCATTTGTTGGAAATAGATGCATGGAATCATGGAAGAAATGTATTTCATCTTCTGATAAAAAGGAATATGTGCGCAACGCGAGTATGTTGTAGTCGTCGATTGTTGGATTCACATCTCTAATGTTCTAGAGGATGTTCCTGAAAGTAACCTGGGCAATGTTGTCGCCTTGTTGATGAAATATTGTGTCTAATGTGATCACTGTGTTGAAGGTGTTCCACTGTGCGCTTCCCTGGTTCGTCCCTGCATATAGAGGTATGTCTTTGACGGGCTGTAACTGACCGAGATCACTAACCGATATAATGGAACAACCGCCGAAAGGAGTGTTTCTTTGCTGTGGAAATGCCTCTCGAAGACGTTCGTCAATATGGTTGAGAAGCTTTGGCCCAATGAGGCTCATTTCATCGATTAGTATGTACCTTATATGCCTGAGTTCTTCTTGGAATTTTTCAAGAGCATTGCCTTCTAAGGGTGTAAGATCCTTTATAGGAAGGTGGAGAGCAGAATGGATTGTCAATGCTTGTATGTTGAAGGCAGCAACCCCTGTAGGGGTGAAGAGCATGATTGGTGAAGGTTTTGGGCTTGCAAGGGTTATGAGCATATCTTTGATGCAATTGATAAGGAGGGATTTTCCTATACCAATACTACCTTGTATTATCATTCTGAGAGCGGTTAAACAATCCTTCTTAGAAAAATGATTAGAAATAATATTTAGAGCTTTTCTTTGCATTGGAGATAACGTAGTAAGGGTCGTCAAGATACGTTGATGTGTTTGAAGAATTCGTTGGATGGAGCAACTATTCTCAATGAATTGTATGGAATTATTTTGTAGATCTAATGGGATAGTGGTATGATTCCAAGGATGATTTTGGATGTAATTCATATGGTGCTTTATAACAACATTCGAATGAGGATCCATTCTTTCTTAGGAATGTGCTTTCGGTGCATTTTGTGTGACATTCAACGCAATTGACGAGTTGTTCATAATCATTGAAAGTATTGGTTCTAAAGATTTGCAACATGGAAAATAGACAAGGGTCTTCGGGATTTGTCTGGGCAATTGGTTGGTTTGAAATCGAAGGAGTATGAGGGTTCCAAGCATAAATATATTTGTCGAAGAACTTCCTAGTAATATCAATTGCTTCCGTGTCTTCCCAGTTGAGGCTTTCCATATCAGGTGCATTTTCTATCCAAAGGAAACCATGGATGTGTGCAGATCCCCTATGTTGCCATTCATACCTGTCAAGTATGCATTTCTGTAAGATAATTTTGTAGTAGGTGAGGTATGATGTTTAGAGTGTTATGAAAAAAATGTGGTAGAATGCATACCTGTACCAGTAGTCTTTTGTCTACAAGTGTTTCTCTAAGATAACTTCACGAAATGTTATGAATCTATGGTGCATATATAGTGATGTTAAATGTGGGTTAGAGATAATGTTATAATTTCTCCATTTTTGTTGTTTTGCAATATCAGAAGTTTGACATCTGGGCATGATTGCATGAAGATTAGGCCATTTTGTATCAGCTACACTTAATGTGAATAAGAACATCTAACAACCGAGCTAAGATATCATGTCCATTAGTTCATTTTTAGATTTGTGCCAAAAATATCTTGTTCCACGTAAAGAGAACTGAATCACATGACTTGCTCTACCAATTGCTCATTTGGAAGTTGTTCTAATCGAATGTTCAGATCTTGAATAGATTTTGGAAAGTTATCTGTGATGTTGTTTTTCACAAAAATCGAGGTTGTTGCTTGACTGCGATGTTGCATCATGAGATTATATATGTAATAATGAAAGTGTGGGTGCTTTCCAAATCTGTTATCATAGTAATGTATGAGATGAAGTGCATATTCATGTAACTGCACTGATTTCATTGTTGGTTGATTTGGCATTGCAGCTCCTGTGCGGAAAA